>JAZAYU010000020.1:7643652-7832942 GCA_038501625.1 Corbicula japonica | reverse complement strand
GTGTATCCGGCGTGTAAACAAGTGCATGCGGATGGGAGAAAACTGTACCCGGAGTTAAAATAACAGTATTGGGAGTGGCAATAACGGTATTGGTAGTGCACATAAGGCTATGAACAGTGTACATACTGGTATAGGCCAAAATTTCAAACGTATCCTGCGGGTAAACAAGTGTATCCGGCGTGTAAACAAGTGCATGCGGATGGGAGAAAACTGTACCCGGAGTTAAAATAACAGTATTGGGAGTGGCAATAACGGTATTGGTAGTGCACATAAGGCTATGAACAGTGTACATACTGGTATAGGCCAAAATTTCAAACGTATCCTGCGGGTAAACAAGTGTATCCGGCGTGTAAACAAGTGCATGCGGATGGGAGAAAACTGTACCCGGAGTTAAAATAACAGTATTGGGAGTGGCAATAACGGTATTGGTAGTGCACATAAGGCTATGAACAGTGTACATACTGGTATAGGCCAAAATTTCAAACGTATCCTGCGGGTAAACAAGTGTATCCGGCGTGTAAACAAGTGCATGCGGATGGGAGAAAACTGTACCCGGAGTTAAAATAACAGTATTGGGAGTGGCAATAACGGTATTGGTAGTGCACATAAGGCTATGAACAGTGTACATACTGGTATAGGCCAAAATTTCAAACGTATCCTGCGGGTAAACAAGTGTATCCGGCGTGTAAACAAGTGCATGCGGATGGGAGAAAACTGTACCCGGAGTTAAAATAACAGTATTGGGAGTGGCAATAACGGTATTGGTAGTGCACATAAGGCTATGAACAGTGTACATACTGGTATAGGCCAAAATTTCAAACGTATCCTGCGGGTAAACAAGTGTATCCGGCGTGTAAACAAGTGCATGCGGATGGGAGAAAACTGTACCCGGAGTTAAAATAACAGTATTGGGAGTGGCAATAACGGTATTGGTAGTGCACATAAGGCTATGAACAGTGTACATACTGGTATAGGCCAAAATTTCAAACGTATCCTGCGGGTAAACAAGTGTATCCGGCGTGTAAACAAGTGCATGCGGATGGGAGAAAACTGTACCCGGAGTTAAAATAACAGTATTGGGAGTGGCAATAACGGTATTGGTAGTGCACATAAGGCTATGAACAGTGTACATACTGGTATAGGCCAAAATTTCAAACGTATCCTGCGGGTAAACAAGTGTATCCGGCGTGTAAACAAGTGCATGCGGATGGGAGAAAACTGTACCCGGAGTTAAAATAACAGTATTGGGAGTGGCAATAACGGTATTGGTAGTGCACATAAGGCTATGAACAGTGTACATACTGGTATAGGCCAAAATTTCAAACGTATCCTGCGGGTAAACAAGTGTATCCGGCGTGTAAACAAGTGCATGCGGATGGGAGAAAACTGTACCCGGAGTTAAAATAACAGTATTGGGAGTGGCAATAACGGTATTGGTAGTGCACATAAGGCTATGAACAGTGTACATACTGGTATAGGCCAAAATTTCAAACGTATCCTGCGGGTAAACAAGTGTATCCGGCGTGTAAACAAGTGCATGCGGATGGGAGAAAACTGTACCCGGAGTTAAAATAACAGTATTGGGAGTGGCAATAACGGTATTGGTAGTGCACATAAGGCTATGAACAGTGTACATACTGGTATAGGCCAAAATTTCAAACGTATCCTGCGGGTAAACAAGTGTATCCGGCGTGTAAACAAGTGCATGCGGATGGGAGAAAACTGTACCCGGAGTTAAAATAACAGTATTGGGAGTGGCAATAACGGTATTGGTAGTGCACATAAGGCTATGAACAGTGTACATACTGGTATAGGCCAAAATTTCAAACGTATCCTGCGGGTAAACAAGTGTATCCGGCGTGTAAACAAGTGCATGCGGATGGGAGAAAACTGTACCCGGAGTTAAAATAACAGTATTGGGAGTGGCAATAACGGTATTGGTAGTGCACATAAGGCTATGAACAGTGTACATACTGGTATAGGCCAAAATTTCAAACGTATCCTGCGGGTAAACAAGTGTATCCGGCGTGTAAACAAGTGCATGCGGATGGGAGAAAACTGTACCCGGAGTTAAAATAACAGTATTGGGAGTGGCAATAACGGTATTGGTAGTGCACATAAGGCTATGAACAGTGTACATACTGGTATAGGCCAAAATTTCAAACGTATCCTGCGGGTAAACAAGTGTATCCGGCGTGTAAACAAGTGCATGCGGATGGGAGAAAACTGTACCCGGAGTTAAAATAACAGTATTGGGAGTGGCAATAACGGTATTGGTAGTGCACATAAGGCTATGAACAGTGTACATACTGGTATAGGCCAAAATTTCAAACGTATCCTGCGGGTAAACAAGTGTATCCGGCGTGTAAACAAGTGCATGCGGATGGGAGAAAACTGTACCCGGAGTTAAAATAACAGTATTGGGAGTGGCAATAACGGTATTGGTAGTGCACATAAGGCTATGAACAGTGTACATACTGGTATAGGCCAAAATTTCAAACGTATCCTGCGGGTAAACAAGTGTATCCGGCGTGTAAACAAGTGCATGCGGATGGGAGAAAACTGTACCCGGAGTTAAAATAACAGTATTGGGAGTGGCAATAACGGTATTGGTAGTGCACATAAGGCTATGAACAGTGTACATACTGGTATAGGCCAAAATTTCAAACGTATCCTGCGGGTAAACAAGTGTATCCGGCGTGTAAACAAGTGCATGCGGATGGGAGAAAACTGTACCCGGAGTTAAAATAACAGTATTGGGAGTGGCAATAACGGTATTGGTAGTGCACATAAGGCTATGAACAGTGTACATACTGGTATAGGCCAAAATTTCAAACGTATCCTGCGGGTAAACAAGTGTATCCGGCGTGTAAACAAGTGCATGCGGATGGGAGAAAACTGTACCCGGAGTTAAAATAACAGTATTGGGAGTGGCAATAACGGTATTGGTAGTGCACATAAGGCTATGAACAGTGTACATACTGGTATAGGCCAAAATTTCAAACGTATCCTGCGGGTAAACAAGTGTATCCGGCGTGTAAACAAGTGCATGCGGATGGGAGAAAACTGTACCCGGAGTTAAAATAACAGTATTGGGAGTGGCAATAACGGTATTGGTAGTGCACATAAGGCTATGAACAGTGTACATACTGGTATAGGCCAAAATTTCAAACGTATCCTGCGGGTAAACAAGTGTATCCGGCGTGTAAACAAGTGCATGCGGATGGGAGAAAACTGTACCCGGAGTTAAAATAACAGTATTGGGAGTGGCAATAACGGTATTGGTAGTGCACATAAGGCTATGAACAGTGTACATACTGGTATAGGCCAAAATTTCAAACGTATCCTGCGGGTAAACAAGTGTATCCGGCGTGTAAACAAGTGCATGCGGATGGGAGAAAACTGTACCCGGAGTTAAAATAACAGTATTGGGAGTGGCAATAACGGTATTGGTAGTGCACATAAGGCTATGAACAGTGTACATACTGGTATAGGCCAAAATTTCAAACGTATCCTGCGGGTAAACAAGTGTATCCGGCGTGTAAACAAGTGCATGCGGATGGGAGAAAACTGTACCCGGAGTTAAAATAACAGTATTGGGAGTGGCAATAACGGTATTGGTAGTGCACATAAGGCTATGAACAGTGTACATACTGGTATAGGCCAAAATTTCAAACGTATCCTGCGGGTAAACAAGTGTATCCGGCGTGTAAACAAGTGCATGCGGATGGGAGAAAACTGTACCCGGAGTTAAAATAACAGTATTGGGAGTGGCAATAACGGTATTGGTAGTGCACATAAGGCTATGAACAGTGTACATACTGGTATAGGCCAAAATTTCAAACGTATCCTGCGGGTAAACAAGTGTATCCGGCGTGTAAACAAGTGCATGCGGATGGGAGAAAACTGTACCCGGAGTTAAAATAACAGTATTGGGAGTGGCAATAACGGTATTGGTAGTGCACATAAGGCTATGAACAGTGTACATACTGGTATAGGCCAAAATTTCAAACGTATCCTGCGGGTAAACAAGTGTATCCGGCGTGTAAACAAGTGCATGCGGATGGGAGAAAACTGTACCCGGAGTTAAAATAACAGTATTGGGAGTGGCAATAACGGTATTGGTAGTGCACATAAGGCTATGAACAGTGTACATACTGGTATAGGCCAAAATTTCAAACGTATCCTGCGGGTAAACAAGTGTATCCGGCGTGTAAACAAGTGCATGCGGATGGGAGAAAACTGTACCCGGAGTTAAAATAACAGTATTGGGAGTGGCAATAACGGTATTGGTAGTGCACATAAGGCTATGAACAGTGTACATACTGGTATAGGCCAAAATTTCAAACGTATCCTGCGGGTAAACAAGTGTATCCGGCGTGTAAACAAGTGCATGCGGATGGGAGAAAACTGTACCCGGAGTTAAAATAACAGTATTGGGAGTGGCAATAACGGTATTGGTAGTGCACATAAGGCTATGAACAGTGTACATACTGGTATAGGCCAAAATTTCAAACGTATCCTGCGGGTAAACAAGTGTATCCGGCGTGTAAACAAGTGCATGCGGATGGGAGAAAACTGTACCCGGAGTTAAAATAACAGTATTGGGAGTGGCAATAACGGTATTGGTAGTGCACATAAGGCTATGAACAGTGTACATACTGGTATAGGCCAAAATTTCAAACGTATCCTGCGGGTAAACAAGTGTATCCGGCGTGTAAACAAGTGCATGCGGATGGGAGAAAACTGTACCCGGAGTTAAAATAACAGTATTGGGAGTGGCAATAACGGTATTGGTAGTGCACATAAGGCTATGAACAGTGTACATACTGGTATAGGCCAAAATTTCAAACGTATCCTGCGGGTAAACAAGTGTATCCGGCGTGTAAACAAGTGCATGCGGATGGGAGAAAACTGTACCCGGAGTTAAAATAACAGTATTGGGAGTGGCAATAACGGTATTGGTAGTGCACATAAGGCTATGAACAGTGTACATACTGGTATAGGCCAAAATTTCAAACGTATCCTGCGGGTAAACAAGTGTATCCGGCGTGTAAACAAGTGCATGCGGATGGGAGAAAACTGTACCCGGAGTTAAAATAACAGTATTGGGAGTGGCAATAACGGTATTGGTAGTGCACATAAGGCTATGAACAGTGTACATACTGGTATAGGCCAAAATTTCAAACGTATCCTGCGGGTAAACAAGTGTATCCGGCGTGTAAACAAGTGCATGCGGATGGGAGAAAACTGTACCCGGAGTTAAAATAACAGTATTGGGAGTGGCAATAACGGTATTGGTAGTGCACATAAGGCTATGAACAGTGTACATACTGGTATAGGCCAAAATTTCAAACGTATCCTGCGGGTAAACAAGTGTATCCGGCGTGTAAACAAGTGCATGCGGATGGGAGAAAACTGTACCCGGAGTTAAAATAACAGTATTGGGAGTGGCAATAACGGTATTGGTAGTGCACATAAGGCTATGAACAGTGTACATACTGGTATAGGCCAAAATTTCAAACGTATCCTGCGGGTAAACAAGTGTATCCGGCGTGTAAACAAGTGCATGCGGATGGGAGAAAACTGTACCCGGAGTTAAAATAACAGTATTGGGAGTGGCAATAACGGTATTGGTAGTGCACATAAGGCTATGAACAGTGTACATACTGGTATAGGCCAAAATTTCAAACGTATCCTGCGGGTAAACAAGTGTATCCGGCGTGTAAACAAGTGCATGCGGATGGGAGAAAACTGTACCCGGAGTTAAAATAACAGTATTGGGAGTGGCAATAACGGTATTGGTAGTGCACATAAGGCTATGAACAGTGTACATACTGGTATAGGCCAAAATTTCAAACGTATCCTGCGGGTAAACAAGTGTATCCGGCGTGTAAACAAGTGCATGCGGATGGGAGAAAACTGTACCCGGAGTTAAAATAACAGTATTGGGAGTGGCAATAACGGTATTGGTAGTGCACATAAGGCTATGAACAGTGTACATACTGGTATAGGCCAAAATTTCAAACGTATCCTGCGGGTAAACAAGTGTATCCGGCGTGTAAACAAGTGCATGCGGATGGGAGAAAACTGTACCCGGAGTTAAAATAACAGTATTGGGAGTGGCAATAACGGTATTGGTAGTGCACATAAGGCTATGAACAGTGTACATACTGGTATAGGCCAAAATTTCAAACGTATCCTGCGGGTAAACAAGTGTATCCGGCGTGTAAACAAGTGCATGCGGATGGGAGAAAACTGTACCCGGAGTTAAAATAACAGTATTGGGAGTGGCAATAACGGTATTGGTAGTGCACATAAGGCTATGAACAGTGTACATACTGGTATAGGCCAAAATTTCAAACGTATCCTGCGGGTAAACAAGTGTATCCGGCGTGTAAACAAGTGCATGCGGATGGGAGAAAACTGTACCCGGAGTTAAAATAACAGTATTGGGAGTGGCAATAACGGTATTGGTAGTGCACATAAGGCTATGAACAGTGTACATACTGGTATAGGCCAAAATTTCAAACGTATCCTGCGGGTAAACAAGTGTATCCGGCGTGTAAACAAGTGCATGCGGATGGGAGAAAACTGTACCCGGAGTTAAAATAACAGTATTGGGAGTGGCAATAACGGTATTGGTAGTGCACATAAGGCTATGAACAGTGTACATACTGGTATAGGCCAAAATTTCAAACGTATCCTGCGGGTAAACAAGTGTATCCGGCGTGTAAACAAGTGCATGCGGATGGGAGAAAACTGTACCCGGAGTTAAAATAACAGTATTGGGAGTGGCAATAACGGTATTGGTAGTGCACATAAGGCTATGAACAGTGTACATACTGGTATAGGCCAAAATTTCAAACGTATCCTGCGGGTAAACAAGTGTATCCGGCGTGTAAACAAGTGCATGCGGATGGGAGAAAACTGTACCCGGAGTTAAAATAACAGTATTGGGAGTGGCAATAACGGTATTGGTAGTGCACATAAGGCTATGAACAGTGTACATACTGGTATAGGCCAAAATTTCAAACGTATCCTGCGGGTAAACAAGTGTATCCGGCGTGTAAACAAGTGCATGCGGATGGGAGAAAACTGTACCCGGAGTTAAAATAACAGTATTGGGAGTGGCAATAACGGTATTGGTAGTGCACATAAGGCTATGAACAGTGTACATACTGGTATAGGCCAAAATTTCAAACGTATCCTGCGGGTAAACAAGTGTATCCGGCGTGTAAACAAGTGCATGCGGATGGGAGAAAACTGTACCCGGAGTTAAAATAACAGTATTGGGAGTGGCAATAACGGTATTGGTAGTGCACATAAGGCTATGAACAGTGTACATACTGGTATAGGCCAAAATTTCAAACGTATCCTGCGGGTAAACAAGTGTATCCGGCGTGTAAACAAGTGCATGCGGATGGGAGAAAACTGTACCCGGAGTTAAAATAACAGTATTGGGAGTGGCAATAACGGTATTGGTAGTGCACATAAGGCTATGAACAGTGTACATACTGGTATAGGCCAAAATTTCAAACGTATCCTGCGGGTAAACAAGTGTATCCGGCGTGTAAACAAGTGCATGCGGATGGGAGAAAACTGTACCCGGAGTTAAAATAACAGTATTGGGAGTGGCAATAACGGTATTGGTAGTGCACATAAGGCTATGAACAGTGTACATACTGGTATAGGCCAAAATTTCAAACGTATCCTGCGGGTAAACAAGTGTATCCGGCGTGTAAACAAGTGCATGCGGATGGGAGAAAACTGTACCCGGAGTTAAAATAACAGTATTGGGAGTGGCAATAACGGTATTGGTAGTGCACATAAGGCTATGAACAGTGTACATACTGGTATAGGCCAAAATTTCAAACGTATCCTGCGGGTAAACAAGTGTATCCGGCGTGTAAACAAGTGCATGCGGATGGGAGAAAACTGTACCCGGAGTTAAAATAACAGTATTGGGAGTGGCAATAACGGTATTGGTAGTGCACATAAGGCTATGAACAGTGTACATACTGGTATAGGCCAAAATTTCAAACGTATCCTGCGGGTAAACAAGTGTATCCGGCGTGTAAACAAGTGCATGCGGATGGGAGAAAACTGTACCCGGAGTTAAAATAACAGTATTGGGAGTGGCAATAACGGTATTGGTAGTGCACATAAGGCTATGAACAGTGTACATACTGGTATAGGCCAAAATTTCAAACGTATCCTGCGGGTAAACAAGTGTATCCGGCGTGTAAACAAGTGCATGCGGATGGGAGAAAACTGTACCCGGAGTTAAAATAACAGTATTGGGAGTGGCAATAACGGTATTGGTAGTGCACATAAGGCTATGAACAGTGTACATACTGGTATAGGCCAAAATTTCAAACGTATCCTGCGGGTAAACAAGTGTATCCGGCGTGTAAACAAGTGCATGCGGATGGGAGAAAACTGTACCCGGAGTTAAAATAACAGTATTGGGAGTGGCAATAACGGTATTGGTAGTGCACATAAGGCTATGAACAGTGTACATACTGGTATAGGCCAAAATTTCAAACGTATCCTGCGGGTAAACAAGTGTATCCGGCGTGTAAACAAGTGCATGCGGATGGGAGAAAACTGTACCCGGAGTTAAAATAACAGTATTGGGAGTGGCAATAACGGTATTGGTAGTGCACATAAGGCTATGAACAGTGTACATACTGGTATAGGCCAAAATTTCAAACGTATCCTGCGGGTAAACAAGTGTATCCGGCGTGTAAACAAGTGCATGCGGATGGGAGAAAACTGTACCCGGAGTTAAAATAACAGTATTGGGAGTGGCAATAACGGTATTGGTAGTGCACATAAGGCTATGAACAGTGTACATACTGGTATAGGCCAAAATTTCAAACGTATCCTGCGGGTAAACAAGTGTATCCGGCGTGTAAACAAGTGCATGCGGATGGGAGAAAACTGTACCCGGAGTTAAAATAACAGTATTGGGAGTGGCAATAACGGTATTGGTAGTGCACATAAGGCTATGAACAGTGTACATACTGGTATAGGCCAAAATTTCAAACGTATCCTGCGGGTAAACAAGTGTATCCGGCGTGTAAACAAGTGCATGCGGATGGGAGAAAACTGTACCCGGAGTTAAAATAACAGTATTGGGAGTGGCAATAACGGTATTGGTAGTGCACATAAGGCTATGAACAGTGTACATACTGGTATAGGCCAAAATTTCAAACGTATCCTGCGGGTAAACAAGTGTATCCGGCGTGTAAACAAGTGCATGCGGATGGGAGAAAACTGTACCCGGAGTTAAAATAACAGTATTGGGAGTGGCAATAACGGTATTGGTAGTGCACATAAGGCTATGAACAGTGTACATACTGGTATAGGCCAAAATTTCAAACGTATCCTGCGGGTAAACAAGTGTATCCGGCGTGTAAACAAGTGCATGCGGATGGGAGAAAACTGTACCCGGAGTTAAAATAACAGTATTGGGAGTGGCAATAACGGTATTGGTAGTGCACATAAGGCTATGAACAGTGTACATACTGGTATAGGCCAAAATTTCAAACGTATCCTGCGGGTAAACAAGTGTATCCGGCGTGTAAACAAGTGCATGCGGATGGGAGAAAACTGTACCCGGAGTTAAAATAACAGTATTGGGAGTGGCAATAACGGTATTGGTAGTGCACATAAGGCTATGAACAGTGTACATACTGGTATAGGCCAAAATTTCAAACGTATCCTGCGGGTAAACAAGTGTATCCGGCGTGTAAACAAGTGCATGCGGATGGGAGAAAACTGTACCCGGAGTTAAAATAACAGTATTGGGAGTGGCAATAACGGTATTGGTAGTGCACATAAGGCTATGAACAGTGTACATACTGGTATAGGCCAAAATTTCAAACGTATCCTGCGGGTAAACAAGTGTATCCGGCGTGTAAACAAGTGCATGCGGATGGGAGAAAACTGTACCCGGAGTTAAAATAACAGTATTGGGAGTGGCAATAACGGTATTGGTAGTGCACATAAGGCTATGAACAGTGTACATACTGGTATAGGCCAAAATTTCAAACGTATCCTGCGGGTAAACAAGTGTATCCGGCGTGTAAACAAGTGCATGCGGATGGGAGAAAACTGTACCCGGAGTTAAAATAACAGTATTGGGAGTGGCAATAACGGTATTGGTAGTGCACATAAGGCTATGAACAGTGTACATACTGGTATAGGCCAAAATTTCAAACGTATCCTGCGGGTAAACAAGTGTATCCGGCGTGTAAACAAGTGCATGCGGATGGGAGAAAACTGTACCCGGAGTTAAAATAACAGTATTGGGAGTGGCAATAACGGTATTGGTAGTGCACATAAGGCTATGAACAGTGTACATACTGGTATAGGCCAAAATTTCAAACGTATCCTGCGGGTAAACAAGTGTATCCGGCGTGTAAACAAGTGCATGCGGATGGGAGAAAACTGTACCCGGAGTTAAAATAACAGTATTGGGAGTGGCAATAACGGTATTGGTAGTGCACATAAGGCTATGAACAGTGTACATACTGGTATAGGCCAAAATTTCAAACGTATCCTGCGGGTAAACAAGTGTATCCGGCGTGTAAACAAGTGCATGCGGATGGGAGAAAACTGTACCCGGAGTTAAAATAACAGTATTGGGAGTGGCAATAACGGTATTGGTAGTGCACATAAGGCTATGAACAGTGTACATACTGGTATAGGCCAAAATTTCAAACGTATCCTGCGGGTAAACAAGTGTATCCGGCGTGTAAACAAGTGCATGCGGATGGGAGAAAACTGTACCCGGAGTTAAAATAACAGTATTGGGAGTGGCAATAACGGTATTGGTAGTGCACATAAGGCTATGAACAGTGTACATACTGGTATAGGCCAAAATTTCAAACGTATCCTGCGGGTAAACAAGTGTATCCGGCGTGTAAACAAGTGCATGCGGATGGGAGAAAACTGTACCCGGAGTTAAAATAACAGTATTGGGAGTGGCAATAACGGTATTGGTAGTGCACATAAGGCTATGAACAGTGTACATACTGGTATAGGCCAAAATTTCAAACGTATCCTGCGGGTAAACAAGTGTATCCGGCGTGTAAACAAGTGCATGCGGATGGGAGAAAACTGTACCCGGAGTTAAAATAACAGTATTGGGAGTGGCAATAACGGTATTGGTAGTGCACATAAGGCTATGAACAGTGTACATACTGGTATAGGCCAAAATTTCAAACGTATCCTGCGGGTAAACAAGTGTATCCGGCGTGTAAACAAGTGCATGCGGATGGGAGAAAACTGTACCCGGAGTTAAAATAACAGTATTGGGAGTGGCAATAACGGTATTGGTAGTGCACATAAGGCTATGAACAGTGTACATACTGGTATAGGCCAAAATTTCAAACGTATCCTGCGGGTAAACAAGTGTATCCGGCGTGTAAACAAGTGCATGCGGATGGGAGAAAACTGTACCCGGAGTTAAAATAACAGTATTGGGAGTGGCAATAACGGTATTGGTAGTGCACATAAGGCTATGAACAGTGTACATACTGGTATAGGCCAAAATTTCAAACGTATCCTGCGGGTAAACAAGTGTATCCGGCGTGTAAACAAGTGCATGCGGATGGGAGAAAACTGTACCCGGAGTTAAAATAACAGTATTGGGAGTGGCAATAACGGTATTGGTAGTGCACATAAGGCTATGAACAGTGTACATACTGGTATAGGCCAAAATTTCAAACGTATCCTGCGGGTAAACAAGTGTATCCGGCGTGTAAACAAGTGCATGCGGATGGGAGAAAACTGTACCCGGAGTTAAAATAACAGTATTGGGAGTGGCAATAACGGTATTGGTAGTGCACATAAGGCTATGAACAGTGTACATACTGGTATAGGCCAAAATTTCAAACGTATCCTGCGGGTAAACAAGTGTATCCGGCGTGTAAACAAGTGCATGCGGATGGGAGAAAACTGTACCCGGAGTTAAAATAACAGTATTGGGAGTGGCAATAACGGTATTGGTAGTGCACATAAGGCTATGAACAGTGTACATACTGGTATAGGCCAAAATTTCAAACGTATCCTGCGGGTAAACAAGTGTATCCGGCGTGTAAACAAGTGCATGCGGATGGGAGAAAACTGTACCCGGAGTTAAAATAACAGTATTGGGAGTGGCAATAACGGTATTGGTAGTGCACATAAGGCTATGAACAGTGTACATACTGGTATAGGCCAAAATTTCAAACGTATCCTGCGGGTAAACAAGTGTATCCGGCGTGTAAACAAGTGCATGCGGATGGGAGAAAACTGTACCCGGAGTTAAAATAACAGTATTGGGAGTGGCAATAACGGTATTGGTAGTGCACATAAGGCTATGAACAGTGTACATACTGGTATAGGCCAAAATTTCAAACGTATCCTGCGGGTAAACAAGTGTATCCGGCGTGTAAACAAGTGCATGCGGATGGGAGAAAACTGTACCCGGAGTTAAAATAACAGTATTGGGAGTGGCAATAACGGTATTGGTAGTGCACATAAGGCTATGAACAGTGTACATACTGGTATAGGCCAAAATTTCAAACGTATCCTGCGGGTAAACAAGTGTATCCGGCGTGTAAACAAGTGCATGCGGATGGGAGAAAACTGTACCCGGAGTTAAAATAACAGTATTGGGAGTGGCAATAACGGTATTGGTAGTGCACATAAGGCTATGAACAGTGTACATACTGGTATAGGCCAAAATTTCAAACGTATCCTGCGGGTAAACAAGTGTATCCGGCGTGTAAACAAGTGCATGCGGATGGGAGAAAACTGTACCCGGAGTTAAAATAACAGTATTGGGAGTGGCAATAACGGTATTGGTAGTGCACATAAGGCTATGAACAGTGTACATACTGGTATAGGCCAAAATTTCAAACGTATCCTGCGGGTAAACAAGTGTATCCGGCGTGTAAACAAGTGCATGCGGATGGGAGAAAACTGTACCCGGAGTTAAAATAACAGTATTGGGAGTGGCAATAACGGTATTGGTAGTGCACATAAGGCTATGAACAGTGTACATACTGGTATAGGCCAAAATTTCAAACGTATCCTGCGGGTAAACAAGTGTATCCGGCGTGTAAACAAGTGCATGCGGATGGGAGAAAACTGTACCCGGAGTTAAAATAACAGTATTGGGAGTGGCAATAACGGTATTGGTAGTGCACATAAGGCTATGAACAGTGTACATACTGGTATAGGCCAAAATTTCAAACGTATCCTGCGGGTAAACAAGTGTATCCGGCGTGTAAACAAGTGCATGCGGATGGGAGAAAACTGTACCCGGAGTTAAAATAACAGTATTGGGAGTGGCAATAACGGTATTGGTAGTGCACATAAGGCTATGAACAGTGTACATACTGGTATAGGCCAAAATTTCAAACGTATCCTGCGGGTAAACAAGTGTATCCGGCGTGTAAACAAGTGCATGCGGATGGGAAAAATTTTTACCCGGAGTTAAAATAACAGTATTGGGAGTGGCAATAACGGTATTGGTAGTGCACATAAGGCTATGAACAGTGTACATACTGGTATAGGCCAAAATTTCAAACGTATCCTGCGGGTAAACAAGTGTATCCGGCGTGTAAACAAGTGCATGCGGATGGGAGAAAACTGTACCCGGAGTTAAAATAACAGTATTGGGAGTGGCAATAACGGTATTGGTAGTGCACATAAGGCTATGAACAGTGTACATACTGGTATAGGCCAAAATTTCAAACGTATCCTGCGGGTAAACAAGTGTATCCGGCG
Source organism: Corbicula japonica (assembly GCA_038501625.1). Lineage (NCBI taxonomy): Eukaryota > Metazoa > Mollusca > Bivalvia > Venerida > Cyrenidae > Corbicula > Corbicula japonica. Next base: position 7,819,154 of record JAZAYU010000020.1, on the reverse strand, counting down.
TGTAAAGAAGTGCATGCGGATGGGAGAAAACTGTACCCGGAGTTAAAATGACAGTATTGGGAGTGGCAATAACGGTATTGGTAGTGCACATAAGGCTATGAACAGTGTACATACTGGTATAGGCCAAAATTTCAAACGTATCCTGCGGGTAAACAAGTGTATCCGGCGTGTAAACAAGTGCATGCGGATGGGAGAAAACTGTACCCGGAGTTAAAATAACAGTATTGGGAGTGGCAATAACGGTATTGGTAGTGCACATAAGGCTATGAACAGTGTACATACTGGTATAGGCCAAAATTTCAAACGTATCCTGCGGGTAAACAAGTGTATCCGGCGTGTAAACAAGTGCATGCGGATGGGAGAAAACTGTACCCGGAGTTAAAATAACAGTATTGGGAGTGGCAATAACGGTATTGGTAGTGCACATAAGGCTATGAACAGTGTACATACTGGTATAGGCCAAAATTTCAAACGTATCCTGCGGGTAAACAAGTGTATCCGGCGTGTAAACAAGTGCATGCGGATGGGAGAAAACTGTACCCGGAGTTAAAATAACAGTATTGGGAGTGGCAATAACGGTATTGGTAGTGCACATAAGGCTATGAACAGTGTACATACTGGTATAGGCCAAAATTTCAAACGTATCCTGCGGGTAAACAAGTGTATCCGGCGTGTAAACAAGTGCATGCGGATGGGAGAAAACTGTACCCGGAGTTAAAATAACAGTATTGGGAGTGGCAATAACGGTATTGGTAGTGCACATAAGGCTATGAACAGTGTACATACTGGTATAGGCCAAAATTTCAATCGTATCCTGCTGGTAAACAAGTGTATCCGGCGTGTAAACAAGTGCATGCGGATGGGAGAAAACTGTACCCGGAGTTAAAATAACAGTATTGGGAGTGGCAATAACGGTATTGGTAGTGCACATAAGGCTATGAACAGTGTACATACTGGTATAGGCCAAAATTTCAAACGTATCCTGCGGGTAAACAAGTGTATCCGGCGTGTAAACAAGTGCATGCGGATGGGAGAAAACTGTACCCGGAGTTAAAATAACAGTATTGGGAGTGGCAATAACGGTATTGGTAGTGCACATAAGGCTATGAACAGTGTACATACTGGTATAGGCCAAAATGTCAAAAGTATCCTGCGGGTAAACAAGTGTATCCGGCGTGTAAACAAGTGCATGCGGATGGGAGAAAACTGTACCCGGAGTTAAAATAACAGTATTGGGAGTGGCAATAACGGTATTGGTAGTGCACATAAGGCTATGAACAGTGTACATACTGGTATAGGCCAAAATTTCAAACGTATCCTGCGGGTAAACAAGTGTATCCGGCGTGTAAACAAGTGCATGCGGATGGGAAAAATTTTACCCGGAGTTAAAATAACAGTATTGGGAGTGGCAATAACGGTATTGGTAGTGCACATAAGGCTATGAACAGTGTACATACTGGTATAGGCCAAAATTTCAAACGTATCCTGCGGGTAAACAAGTGTATCCGGCGTGTAAACAAGTGCATGCGGATGGGAGAAAACTGTACCCGGAGTTAAAATAACAGTATTGGGAGTGGCAATAACGGTATTGGTAGTGCACATAAGGCTATGAACAGTGTACATACTGGTATAGGCCAAAATTTCAAACGTATCCTGCGGGTAAACAAGTGTATCCGGCGTGTAAACAAGTGCATGCGGATGGGAGAAAACTGTACCCGGAGTTAAAATAACAGTATTGGGAGTGGCAATAACGGTATTGGTAGTGCACATAAGGCTATGAACAGTGTACATACTGGTATAGGCCAAAATTTCAAACGTATCCTGTGGGTAACAAGTGTATCCGGCGTGTAAACAAGTGCATGCGGATGGGAGAAAACTGTACCCGGAGTTAAAATAACAGTATTGGGAGTGGCAATAACGGTATTGGTAGTGCACATAAGGCTATGAACAGTGTACATACTGGTATAGGCCAAAATTTCAAACGTATCCTGCGGGAAAACAAGTGTATCCGGCGTGTAAACAAGTGCATGCGGATGGGAGAAAACTGTACCCGGAGTTAAAATAACAGTATTGGGAGTGGCAATAACGGTATTGGTAGTGCACATAAGGCTATGAACAGTGTACATACTGGTATAGGCCAAAATTTCAAACGTATCCTGCGGGTAAACAAGTGTATCCGGCGTGTAAACAAGTGCATGCGGATGGGAGAAAACTGTACCCGGAGTTAAAATAACAGTATTGGGAGTGGCAATAACGGTATTGGTAGTGCACATAAGGCTATGAACAGTGTACATACTGGTATAGGCCAAAATTTCAAACGTATCCTGCGGGTAAACAAGTGTATCCGGCGTGTAAACAAGTGCATGCGGATGGGAGAAAACTGTACCCGGAGTTAAAATAACAGTATTGGGAGTGGCAATAACGGTATTGGTAGTGCACATAAGGCTATGAACAGTGTACATACTGGTATAGGCCAAAATTTCAAACGTATCCTGCGGGTAAACGAGTGTATCCGGCGTGTAAACAAGTGCGTGCGGATGGGAGAAAACTGTACCCGGAGTTAAAATAACAGTATTGGGAGTGGCAATAACGGTATTGGTAGTGCACATAAGGCTATGAACAGTGTACATACTGGTATAGGCCAAAATTTCAAACGTATCCTGCGGGAAAACAAGTGTATCCGGCGTGTAAACAAGTGCATGCGGATGGGAGAAAACTGTACCCGGAGTTAAAATAACAGTATTGGGAGTGGCAATAACGGTATTGGTAGTGCACATAAGGCTATGAACAGTGTACATACTGGTATAGGCCAAAATTTCAAAAGTATCCTGCGGGTAAACAAGTGTATCCGGCGTGTAAAAGAGTGCATGCGGATGGGAGAAAACTGTACCCGGAGTTAAAATATCAGTATTGGGAGTGGCAATAACGGTATTGGTAGTGCACATAAGGCTATGAACAGTGTACATACTGGTATAGGCCAAAATTTCAAACGTATCCTGCGGGTAAACAAGTGTATCCGGCGTGTAAACAAGTGCATGCGGATGGGAGAAAACTGTACCCGGAGTTAAAATAACAGTATTGGGAGTGGCAATAACGGTATTGGTAGTGCACATAAGGCTATGAACAGTGTACATACTGGTATAGGCCAAAATTTCAAACGTATCCTGCGGGTAAACAAGTGTATCCGGCGTGTAAACAAGTGCATGCGGATGGGAGAAAACTGTACCCGGAGTTAAAATAACAGTATTGGGAGTGGCAATAACGGTATTGGTAGTGCACATAAAGCTATGAACAGTGTACATTCTGGTATAGGCCAAAATTTCAAACGTATCCTGCGGGTAAACGAGTGTATCCGGCGTGTAAACAAGTGCGTGCGGATGGGAGAAAACTGTACCCGGAGTTAAAATAACAGTATTGGGAGTGGCAATAACGGTATTGGTAGTGCACATAAGGCTATGAACAGTGTACATACTGGTATAGGCCAAAATTTCAAACGTATCCTGCGGGTAAACAAGTGTATCCGGCATGTAAACAAGTGCATGCGGATGGGAGAAAACTGTACCCGGAGTTAAAATAACAGTATTGGGAGTGGCAATAACGGTATTGGTAGTGCACATAAGGCTATGAACAGTGTACATACTGGTTTAGGCCAAAATTTCAAACGTATCCTGCGGGTAAACAAGTGTATCCGGCGTGTAAACAAGTGCATGCGGATGGGAGAAAACTGTACCCGGAGTTAAAATAACAGTATTGGGAGTGGCAATAACGGTATTGGTAGTGCACATAAGGCTATGAACAGTGTACATACTGGTATAGGCCAAAATTTCAAACGTATCCTGCGGGTAAACAAGTGTATCCGGCGAGTAAACAAGTGCATGCGGATGGGAGAAAACTGTACCCGGAGTTAAAATATCAGTATTGGGAGTGGCAATAACGGTATTGGTAGTGCATATAAGGCTATGAACAGTGTACATACTGGTATAGGCCAAAATTTCAAACGTATCCTGCGGGTAAACAACATTGCAACTGCGGGTAATGCAACATTGTTAAACTGATAGGTGAGTTGGAATTATTTCACCGAGGCAACTAGTACTTGTTTGTTGATATGAGAACCTGTTGGGGCAAATGTAAGGTACCTGGTTCTCGTTTTTGTTAATTGTATATGGTGTCTTTTTTTGAAATTGACATGTTCTCTTTTCCTCTTTTTCTTTTTCGCTGATTGGGGAGGCTGTGTTTTTTGAGTGTGGCGATTCCTGATATGCATATTTCACATTTTTATATTAATATCAGTGTATAAACATTCAGTTCAATTTAGTTCTTTCTTCAGTTTGAATATAAATGTAGTGTATCCGCTACACTTTAATTTTAAATTACTTGAAAAGCAGTTTTCACTTCTCCTTCCGTGGTGAGCGAACAATTATAAATGGACGTATCTGAGTTCGTGTTTCGACCATAGTTTCTATTGTTGATTGAACCCAATCAGTTTAGTATTTTTTCTAGTTTCCAACCGCCTTTGAAAAAGGCAGGTGGGCACAGCGTTTAGTACTTGTAAGGGTTCTTATTTTGGAATCAATTTCGATTCAATAACTGATTCTTTACCTAACCGTAACTGATCAGAAAACAGAAATTGCATTTGCCCTTATATATAGTAAAAACTTTTGCCACGAGTGAATTACAGAATAAAACAGTTGAAATATGCAAATTGCAGAAGTTTGAACAAACGTTTTTTTTTTTTAAATTTAAACATTTCATTTTAAAATTTAATTCAAGGGACAAAGCGCAGAGTTAGAAGTGTTAAACCGTTTTTATACGAACATGCTTTTTTCGCTAAGAGATCCGTAAAAATGGAAGTATTAAGCAAATTTTGTAAAAACGTGAAATATGCATATCAGAAATTGCCACATTCAGAAAAAAACAGCCTCCCCACACGGTGAAGAAGAAAAGAGCGGTAGAGAGCATGGTTAATAAATTGATCAGTTTTTTAACCAGACACTACATACAATGAACAAAAATGAGAACCCGATGGGTTACTGCCTTGGAACGGTCAGTGGCAAATCAAATTGCCACTGGGGGTTTAAACCAGGTTCTAGGGTGCACCAACCTCACACTTGCCCCACACTTGTAAGTGTGTTGATGTAAGTTTCAGCTTTGGTCAAAATGAAGTTTCTATTCGCAGCAAAAAGAAGAAACACAGTTTTCCAGAATATTTTACACAATAAGAAGTTCCATTCAGAAATAAATTGTCACAACAATTATATAAAACAAAGAATTTAGGCTCCACTCTCCACTCTTGACAAATATCTTTTTTCTTGTTTTTCATGAATATTACTCTTATCACAAGCAGAAGGCTTATTCTTGGGCATTAAACATGACTTGTATGGCATTCAAACATGGGTAAAAAACGCCTGTAATAGATACCACTTTGCTAAATAGTTTGATTTTTCATCCCAAAACTAATTGTCATAAATTTTAACCTTTTGGCAAAGCCATTTTAATATCCATTTCGAAATTTTCTTATTCCCAGCATTAGATTTGTTCACATGCTTGGTTGTGTGACATCTTCACAAATAGTGTACGTGAAAATCTTGTTTTCTTTTTGAAAATCAAATTTCTTGGTTTCTTGTAAAAACTTATTTGGTTGATATTGAAATAACACTAAAAGAAAAAATAACGATCTGAGATTATATCATTAGGGATTTAAACTATTTTCTTCGTCCGGACCAGTAAATCTCTAAGAAGTGTCGTTATCATTCGCGAATTTCAATGATTTTACAGTGGAATCGCTTTAACGTCACAGATTTTATATTCTCCGGTGATGCTTCCTGGTGTTTCCTCGTACATCAACACACTGACGTCACCGCACGCGATTGCGTCAGAGCACTGGCAGGTATACTGGCATTTTGTTGGGGCACTGTCCGTCTTGAGTTGGCAGCGTTTACGTTTTCCTTCAAACTTGAGGGTTTCAGCGTTGGACCGGTAAAGCACCTTTAATGTTAGATACATACTGATGATTTTGTAAAACTGTATGGCACGCAAAAACTGCAAAATCTCAATTAATTATACCGCTGTCTGTAAGACATTTTAAAACGATTATTATTTCAGAAAAGAAATATCTGAATCACTTGTGAATGGATTTAGTTGAAGGTATAGGTTAAGGATTTGGATTTATCTGAAATATAAATTTGACAGACGGGTCGTTTTCTCGTGACATCAATCTATCTGAGGCGCGCATGTGCATAACTCAATATAATAATGGCATTAAACGCACCATTTTTAATGTTGCATGCATTTGTTTTACTGATTACTAGTCGATTTACGAACCTTTGTCACTTGTGGTCCAGAGGGGCTGTTACACATAAAACCATCCCCAGAGATTTCAAGATCGAAGGGCGAAGTTCCGTCCAGACCGAGCACTGTGATGTTTATCGTCATCCAGTAGTACGGGGCTGTAATTGTTGCGGTCCGTTTGGGAAGTGGCATACAGGTTGTTACGTTGTCATCAAGCAGGAACATTACATTATCCATCATCTTGTCCTTTGAAGCGATCGTTCCATGGAAAGTTATATCGTTATCAGTTACTGTAAAACATAACTGTTACAAAAGCTAGCGTATATTATTATCTTATTTGAAAGGATTTCGAAAAAAGAAAAAAAATAGCGATCTATTAAAATTATTGGTCGCTATATTCTTACACCTTTATAAAATGTTAAACTATACTTCTCTTCCTCATAATTTAATAAGAAACAAGCTCAACATTCTCGTTTTAAACAAGAAAAAAAATGTTTCAGGTTGAAATGAACATGATCTTTTTTCTAAGTACTTCGATGATTTGTTTAATATAGATAATAACCATTTTCCATCTCTGGTTAATGAAGTATATACTTATTAATTTCATCTCAACAAAGAAAACACTTCAGAAAAGCAAGAAAGCTTTTTTGATCTAAATCTCTCCATCGAAAATAATTACGTCACTACTTTAATACAGTATATGGTAAATGAGTTGATAATAATTTTAATATTGAAAGTTTTCCGTTCTTAGACAGCAATGTTCCTCGTGAAACATCGTATGGGGTTTTCCACAGCTTGTTCGCATTTTTGTTGCTAAACATTTCAATGAACGTTATATTTAACATAACAGAAAAAAACTTTTAAAACAGAGTTAACAACCATAAATTAAGGAAATCTTTTTGCAAAATTTATTGCCGATAACCAGATTTAATTAAAAGAAACAAGTGTAGTTGGAAATCACCTAGGTAACTTAGAAACACATGCAAAATTATTCCTACCTACATTCACGGAGCTCGTCAACATGATTCCGGGAAAAAAGGATAAAAAAGTGTTTAATTGGTTGACAGCCAGCCATTTTTAATGCTAGAGAAATTATTCAAATAGCATCCAGTAGGTGCGTGGTTTAAAAACTTACTGGCACTGGTTATAAGTGTATATCCCGGATTGCACTTTCCATCTGTATTCACAAGTCGAACGTACCTAGCATACAGCGTTTTGTTTTGCGTATAAACAATGGTGTTGGAAACCGTCGTGCCAGCATCCCACTGACGAATAAAAGTAAATGGCATTAATATGCAGATTTTAAATTTCATCTGCTTGATTTGGTTGGTAGAACAAATGTAGTTTTGTGTGTGTAAACTTAACCGTTGTCATGACGCACAAACGTGGAAGCCTAAACTGTTGGCACGACGACAAGTAAAGGATTCATCAACCGATAACACGGTGACCAGTTCAAATGACGGTACGCGATAGATAACTATACTCACAATTCTACTCGTATGTTTTTGGTAATTGTTCTGTTTTTGGCTATCCTGGATGCACTAAATGAGGTGTGATAAAAGCCCAACATGATTCATTACAAAATGTTACTAAAACATATACGATATATAGAATACTAAAGTTTCTAAAATTTATCTTTTACAATGTAAAGTTCTCAATTTATTAGCTAACCGTAGTTGGCTGATATGTTTTTGATCTTGGTGTTTACATATTAACATCATTTTCTGAGATCAAAACGACCAAGAAAACATTACTGTGTGAGTGAAGTCATGAAAGTGAAGATTGTCTTCGCTCCACTGCAGCCTGACATCATCTGCTAATGGAGCTTCGCTTGCATCGATCTGGACACCAGTCACGCGTTTAGCAACCGTGAGGTCAATCTGGAAGAAGGGTATAAATTTCATGTAGTGTTCTGAAAATTATTTTAAACGCTATAAACAATTGGTATTTTCCAAAAACGAAAAATGTTACCTGTGTTTTTGAGTTATTTAAAAGAAAAAGTAATATTATAATAATTTTACAGTAACTGTAAATTTGTCGCAAATTCTATTTTATTGCAACAAAAGAACCCTTATTTTTTAGCATAAACTCATGGTCTGTGTAATAAGTTCGATGAGAATACTATTTATTTTGCAAGATATTTCTTAATTCGTAACACGTTTTGTATTTATTTATATTTAGATTTTTTATTGTTTATTGTTATTTACTGTAATTCTGATGTTCTTGTAGAACCAGGTATTCCAGCCACGTACGGTAACTGTGTCAAACTTCTATTAAGGCAAAAAAAGTAAACATCGCGAGAGAGTTAAACAGATAATACAAACGGAAATCCTATTTGTCTGTAAGGATGTTATTATGATATTTTGTTACTTAAAATTTTCTCCGAAGCTAGATGTCCTGGAGCGTAGGTAATATGTGATAACAAATATCTTTAGGTGAGCGCTCAAGGACCATCGTGATCCTCTTAATTATTGTTCTTATTTTTTCTTATCTATGTAGCATAAGTTGTTGATTGATTGATACATGTATTCAAACTAAGACACCGAGTCTATTTAAATAACATTTTTGTGTTTTATTTACTTATCTATGTAGCATACGCTGTTGATTAATTGGTATTCAAACTAAGAAACTGCACCTATTTTAATCACATTTTTTTTTAAATTTATTTTTGTGGCAGTTTGAAATCTTGTTCTTTATAGTTGTATATTGAGTTAAACAATATGTGTGTTAAAACTAATTTATTTTTTCTACTTTCTAAGTGCAATTAATGCACACGAAATTAAAAAAAAAACGTAAATCAAAAACAAATACAAGTAAATGAGCAGTGATAATATGACGACATACAACTAAATTTTTTTTTAGTTGACATTGGGTTGAAAGATTAGTTTGGAAATTACCTAAATAATATTTTTAAAGTGTTACATTGACTGCTTCTGCTTTAGAGCTCATTTGAAATAGCTCAAGCTAGGGAGTTTAATACATAATTGTTAAGGCTATTGATAAATATGCTTGTGGCTAGTGCTACACTTAATCTATAGTCAGACATACTCGCACATGTCCTTGACAAAATTTTCAAGCTTCTGAACAACAGTCTAAGAGTAAGGTCTGGGTCCAATCTACGGGTAGTACTTCCAATAAATAAGGATGGTTCCATTTGGACAGAAGTCTCAAGAGTATTACAATAAGTGAAAAAAAAAACAAAAAAAAACTTCATATCTATGGTTTGTTATGTTTAATTATCACAGCTTCATCTTGATCATTCTTTTTTTTTTCTTGAAACAATGAATCCATTTTCATTCACATGGAGCTATTTTTAATAATACTAAACTTGAAACATGGTTGAGGAACCTCATGGAGACTATGTGTTTCTGTTACCAGTTATTGTCTCAACAGTCGCTTTCCTTTAAATATGGCCTTAGTCTTCGTGAAAGGGAAGTGTCAGTCTAAGAAAAAAATGCTTAACACCTTCTGAGCCTGAAAAGAAACGTTGAAGTAGCAAGTTGGTTTTAAATATTCTTTGAAATTGACTGAAAGACAATCTGAAGCCATTCATGATAGTACATGTACTCCCTTCTTTGGGTAGGACTGCATCTGGAATAGCATAGTAGACCAAACAGAAAAGTATTCATAAACCTAACACTGGCCAGGGACCAAGAACCTAGGAAGAGCGATATGAAAATAATAGGTCCTATGGGTTATACTATCAGCTTGTAGTTGATAACAGTATTTTAAACTTATTCCAGCTCCTGTCAAATTGTTGCAGTCCATTCTGAATACTAGCACTACCCATGTAATGGAGTGAGGGCCTGGGTCTGAAAGATATAATTATTCTTTAACAATACAAGTAGCCTACTAATTGCTAATACGTCTCTGGCAAATACACTGGCATCAAGAAGGTGCTTACACTATTCTGTGGTGTAGGAAGCAAGACCGTGTCATATTTTAATGACTCTGCTAGCGTTTATAAGACTCCCTAGTTCTATACTGGGGCAACACTAGCATACAGAAGTGAATAATTCTCCATTTTACATAAGCAGTCCTATTTCTCTAAGCTCGAACAATATATACATGTATATTTTGACATATACAGGAAAAATACTTTACTTACTATTCTTAAAAGACTTCCAATGTTTGGGATTTTACTCTTTCCTTTACTAGTTTAAGCTATAAATTTCAAAATATGCCATTCTATTTCAAAATATGTAAAAATGTAAACATTTACAGGCAATACAATATTATGTTTTACTTACAACCAACAAGATAGTAATCTTACTTCTGTTTTCGCAGTATGAGGTGAGAACAATGTATAGACTTTTAAAAAGTTATGCATAACTTCTTAAATGTTGCGGCTCCTTTCAATATGAAACAAAATTACCCAGACTTATTCTAAGATTAGTGCAACCCTCAATATGGGAACTTATCATTTCTCAATGCAACCATATGTAATGAAGTTGAAAACTGTTTCCTGAAGGAAAAGAAGTTTGCCGGATCTCATTGTATTTCATTATTTAAAGATACATGTACATACCCGCAATATTCCTGTAATTTAGTAAAAGTTAACTTAACATAAGACAAATCATCTGAAAACTCTTCATTAAACATGTGTTTCAAAATAACAGTAATATTTATCTAATGTTTAATTACTTCACTTTTTTTCAAGAAATTAGTTACCATCTGCATTCAGTTAATAAACTGGCTAATTTACCATTATGCTGTTATACGTCATTATGTGACTGTACAAAAAATACAACAGGCACTCTAATTTGCATAATTTGTTAGGATATTCAAATCATATTAGAATACAAATGTGTTGATGCTATTATTTAAGAAGTGCCTTTTTATGAGTATGGGGGATTACTTCCAAGAAGTAGAAGACATTAAAACATGTAAAGAATAAAACCGATCTATTGGAGACATCTGAACTTCGACAAAATGTGTCACCAAATTATCATATTAGAAAATATCTATATTATATTTTCTTGAATTAACTCCTTTTATTTGGTGTTTTACAAAGCATTTCCTTTCCGGTTTGCTTCTTTAACTGAAGCAGATCATACTCTATATACATTGTAAATAACAAAATAAACTAACACAAAATGTGTTGATTATCCATTTAAGGTTTTATTAAAAGAATACTTGCTATAATGGTGTGGGTGGGGTAATTGTATACACAATTTTAAGGTTTTATCATCAATAACGCATATTCTTCAATATAAAATGTCTTCTAAAACATCTAAATTAATGTTTAGAAGAGTTATGTGAAATATCTGTATAAAGATTTACAAGTGATATGAACAGATAATTTTCCTAACTCATAAAATAGGGAAAATCATAAATAGTTGTCTTTTCTTTGTATATTTTACCAACAAAAATGTCTTAAATAACATATTAGTCCAATATTTTGTGCTAATAATACATCTTAAATAAATAATGGTTGCTAGATCATATATAAACTAATGTCGATACTAAAATTTGGACTGATATCGATGCAACTCGCCATTATATCTAAATATTTAAAAGTTAACTTATAATTCTACATCAGAGTTATCTCCCTTATTTTTTCAGGGTTCGCAATAAAATAATTTTTGCAGGCCACCTAATTTCATTGAGGCATACCATAAACTTCAATAAAATCGCAAAATAAAAATTATATCTTGTCGGCCCTACCTCGACAAAATTTTCAGCTTCAGAATCTAGACTACTATAAAGCATAAGTTGTTGATAGGCATTAGAAATTCAATTATAAACTGCAACTATTTCAATCACATTTGTTTTGTTTTCGTGTACTTAGATATAGCAATTTAATAATCATTATGATGTAGTTTACACTTGAATTGATTTTATCGGAGTTGACTGGTATATTTTTTTTACTGAATAAAATAATTGCAAAAATTAACACAGAAATCAAGCAACAAAGAACTGTGCCCATCGTTACACTTCTGGTAAGTACAGGGTACAACTACTCAATTAAAGAAAATTACTAAATTAGACATGTGCATGTGCAATATTACCAGTGTCTTTGTGTCGAACGAACTGCTTTCAACCCATCTTTGATTTCCTGAAAACACGCCGATTCCAAATTCGTCTGTTGTGTCTGCTGTCAGGTACGCAGGTACGTCTTTCATAGTGACCTTGACCTCTACGACAAATTCGTCTGCGGCCTTGTCGTCGACAAGTTGAAAATTGCATACAAGTGGTATGGTGAGCAGCGCTTGGCCTTGTTTACCAGTAGAAGTAGACTTCCTGAAGAAACCAAACGCAAGTTGCAGGGGCAATAGAGCGAAATCCGAAACTAACGGTGTCAACACAAAGGAATTCCAGAGAAGAAATACAAATAACTGCTTAAACAAGTTTTTAAGTATATATTTCTTGTTCTTGCATTTTTGTGGAAAATATTTTATTAACACATTATTTGAAAAAAGGAAGATTAAGCGATTGAGTGCTATAGCAAATTTGGTATTCATTTGTTTTTTGTTTTACAGTCCATGAAAAAAATACAGACATCGCTTTCTTATAAGGAAAACGACAATTTTAAACAAAAAAAATGGTGTCTTTATTGACAAGAAAAGAAAAGACTCATCGGACAAGGCGGTAGGATTCAAACCACAATGACCGATGTATATGTTCCATGAAAATGTGTTTTTCTTGTTTCCTGAAGGGACGATAATTAACGAAATTTAAGAAGACCCTCAGTGTATCCTATGACGGACCAGTGTGGAAGAACAGTAGTCTAGGTGTAGAGCGTCAGACACCAGATCCGAGAATTCGGGATCGAGACCCAAGAGGAATGAGATTCGTCTGCAGTTTCCCCAATCCACATCTGGCGCGAGTACAGGTTTGCAACCCAGGAAGCATAAATCAAGCGTGATTAATATAAGTTGGAAGAACTTGTTTCACAATCGATGTAAACAATAAGTTTAAACTAAGTGCTTTCCACAAAATATATGTTAAAGAGACCCCTTCATGAGAAACCTCCTGTCACTTATTAGACACCATTATTGTCTTTTAAACACTATGTATCGACCTGTAACCTATGGTGAAAAATAATATGTTATGTTAGAATTAGAATTATGCCCGCAAATATAATGGTGGCTATCCTTATTCGTGGGTAAAATTCAGTAGGAAATTAAGCTCCACAGAAAGACACAAGGAAAGTCAATATCCACATACCAGTCGGAAAGTGTAGCGAGGATTGGACCAAGTTTAACGCAGACGACATTTTTCCCCTTTGAAATCACTGTCGCGCTTTTGAACATTAGGTTTGAAACAGCCAGATGTTGGGGTATAGGGGTTTCGACTGTCATAGGGCCAGCAGTAATAGATCTCTGTGTGACAACTTTCATCCTGTAGGCCAATGTTGAGCCGGCCTGGAACTTCGAGGTGCAGTCATTTTCCAAAGTGAACGTGTAGTTGACGTTTGTCTGAAAGTTAAAAATAATTGTTTTGAGAAGTGTGTAAATACTAGAAAGAATTATTCAAAGTACACCGCTGGTTAATTTTTTTGCGGTTAAATAGTGTTTTATATCAAGATTTCAAACATCCAGTCCACCATTTTCAAAAAGGTGAAATATGCCTATCAGGAATCGCCACATTCAGAAAAAATAGACTCCCCACACAGTCAAGAAGGAAAGAAGGAGAGAACATGGTTAATAAAATGATCAGTTTGACACCACTAACAATTAACAAAAATGAGAACCCGAGGGGTTACCGCTTGGAACGGTCGGTGGCAAATCAAATTGCCACTGGGGGTTTAAACCAGGTTCTAGGGTGCATCAACCCCGCACTTGCCCCAACAGATTCTCATATCACAAAACAAAAACAAGTTGTCTTGGTGAATCAAATCTTACCCACTCATCGGCTCAACAATGTTGCATGCAAAAGCACACAAACATATAAAACATAAGAATCTAATAGCATTGCAAAGCCAAAGGTCTTGTATTCAACCTGTAACAAAACTGTTATGACAGTAAACACAAAAGGAAATCCATAGGAGATTAGGATTACATAATATACAATTAACTGCTTAAAGACATAGGCAATTTTGGTTGACTGTATGTGGGGGATTGGGCCTGAGTGAAGCAACGTAAAACAGCTGTTATTTTATTTGGAAAAGGGTTGGCATTTTGGCCAGACCTCTAAATCTTAAACATGTAAGTATTGGTCAGAGCAATCTTTAAAACAGTGTTTTGAAAACACTGTTGCAGTTAATCAAGTGCATCCCAAATCAGGACCATGTCGAGGGTTGCATGCGCGACTGACGTAAATCCTTGTTTATTTCAATGTTGTGACGACAAACTTGCATGCAACCCTCGATGCTAATAAATGGATTTAACCCTTAGACTGCCAGCGGGCCACTTTTTTGGCCCAAGAAGGTTCCTCAAATTTGCCAGACGGCATCTTTAGTGGCCCGAATAGATACATAATTCTGATTGATTTAGCACATTGAAATTGTAGTTAAGGTCAAAGGGGCTGCTTTAAAACAAATTATAATAGTTGTTATTTAAACATTTTGATGACGTCATTTAAGTCACGTTACCGTTGTCGTTATATTTCGCGCCATTTATCCGTCAATTTAGCTTGATAAGCCGCACGGCGTCAACTTAAAATTTGTCTTAATTGAAGATTTCTGTACATGTAGCAAAGAAATCTGCATTTCTCTCCTCCCTAAATGTAGTCTACAGTTAACAAAATTCCAGTTTATCGTCACGTAATCATGCAACGCTTGCTAGTTTCAATCTTTGATAAAATACTTTTTTCTTTAAAATAAGTCGCAACTTCAGTGCATGCGATGCAATACATATATGTGAATTTAACAGGTTGCACGACTATAACGAGTTAATGCATTTTCGTGATTTCATTAAAAGCGTCTGAGTGTGCAGTTTTATCCGAGGTCAGTATCCGTGACACTAGCTTTTGTCAGAATAGTGAACGACGCATTCTATGATTAGACGCAAAATTCCTGCGACATTAACTAGGCAGGCCCGTCTGTCTAGTACCGGGCTTAATAAAATTGCAGTTCCAACCTATAGCACTATTTAATTTACCCACATTTGTCCCGTAAAAAATACCCTGAGGATGTGTTTTTTTTAACATCGTTACATTTGCTATGCAAAAGGGACATATATAGGATAAGTAAGAAATGTTAAATTCGGAAGCGGATAAGTCTTAAAATGTTTAAAACAGTTGAGTATGGAAAAAAACTTAAATAAAAAAATAAAATAAAAAAAAGTAACTAATCACGTACTGTTTTAAACGTATACTGATTATATATTATTTTATGTACAGTTGAACCTGTCTTGGCAGCCATTAGCATTCAGCAACCACCTGCCTCAAACAGCTTGACGTTTGAATTATGTCTTAGAATGACATTTAGTTATAATTGTTAGCTGTTTTAAGCAGCCACCTGTAGTAAGCAGCTTTTTGTAACTCCCTTTGGGTGGCTGTTGAACACAGGTTTGACTGTATACAGTCTGTAGTTATCTGTCACAGTCAGTCGTCTTAGTTTTCCTTGGCTCAGCTCAAAAGTTAGTAAAACAATTAATGACTTTGAACCACATGACTGTAACGGAAACAAACAGGTAAACAAATTTTTGAATTTGCGCTTTTTACTTATATGTCATTGTGAATGTGCTGCGAGATCTTATCATTCTTATAAAACTGGTTACAAATACAAAGTATTCGATTTTTTGCGCTTTAACTGTTTAAGCCTTTTGCGGTATTTTGAAATAAATACCCGTTAACAAATTAATCTGGCATTATTCATATTTTTATAATTTTTCATAAAGGGGAATATTGACTATAAACCTGCTGGATTTAACAAACAAGTTAAAAAATATAGTCATTTTTGTTTTCGTTTGATGGGCAAAAACACCGAGAAAGACCACATCGGCTTCCTTCCACTTAGATTACATTCGTGGAAGAAAGTTACCCTAGCTGAGCTCAAGGGCTTCATAGCCGTTGTTCTCAACATGGGTTTGGTTCAAAATCCTTCTATAGAACATGATTGGAGAAAAATCAAGGACAACCAAGATATTCGTTGATTTAGGAAAATGTTCTTTTTTTCAATTCTACACATTATTGACAACAACATCACGCACACGCCGAACAAAAATAAATCACTATGATCCTGCAGCAAAATTTATGCCAGTACTTGATCATTTCTAATTTAAGATCTAGCTACCTTTCAAAGCAGCAACTATGTGTGGATGAATCGTTAGTTGGGACGAGAGCTCGGTCTGTTATGAGGCAATATATTTCATTTTTTTAATTTGGCATCAAATTGTGGATGTTGGTTGAATCCGTAACTGGGTATGTCGTTAGAATCCTATGTTATATCGGGCGACAGTATGATCCTGTTAAACCCGGTAACTTACAGGCTAGTGATGTTGTATTCCGGCTTTCGTCGGAATCACATCCACTAAACAAATTTTAACATGTTTATTGTTATAGTTTTTTTTGCATCATTACGGCCGGCATCTGAACTCTTTCCAACTCAAACCTATCTCACCAGCACTCTAAAGCAAAACCGACCAATGCCTAATGCAATTAAGGCAGCTTACCTTAAAACAACGTATTAAAATTGAAATATTATGTATTGCATATAAAGATCGCGATAAAAAGTCTGCAAAAATGGTTTCTACATTTAATTCTGCGAAAAACAGTACAAATCTATCTCGAAAACCAGTTGCAGTAAAAAGATACAACCAATCCATCGCCATATATGCACAACATCGTTTGTGATGGTCAAAATTGTACTATTTGTTGGTGTAAATATTAAGTTGAGCTTAACCCAGGGTTAGGCGGCGTGGCAGTAATTTCAACTATTGTCTATGAACAGGTTCAATCAAACCGAGCCTGCAATATTTTCATATTTTCTCGTGTTCGATGGCTTTCAAAATTCCCCCTTCACCTATTATAAATTATTTTAAAACAATCTTATTTTTTTTTTGAATTTGCATGTTACAATCGGCATGCTGACAAGACTTTATACTCTTTTTACAAAAGAGAATACGCTAAATCGGATACGCTTTCTTAATGGCAAAATACAGATATTCAGAATAATTGACACTCGCACGTCCTTTTATAAAATAACAGGAGCATAGCTTTATAGCCATGACGACATTATTTTTAATGTCGGCATTTCCAAAAGAGAAGTGAAAACTTTCTAAAGAGATTCGAGAAGTTTTTCTAAAAACAAATCAATAAAAAAAATGCTATGATTACAACCACGTACAGGATATGATATCGGAGCACCTGTTGTGAAGGTGACTGTCCCGGCAACATCACCGTTAACTGTTGCTTTCAGAGTAGCTGTTTCACCCTGTACTGCATCAGGCATCATCAGTACGTACACCTGGAATGTCACTGTGCTCGAGTTGCTGAGTGCTGGAGACTGCATACCGGTATTGGAAATATTGACAGTCAAAACTGCCGAGTCATACACATCGGATGTAGACTGGTACATTTCCAGATACAAGGCAGAGTCGGGAATGGAACACTGCATGTTGTTTCCGTATGATGTAGGATTCACTGAAATCATGTGCAGTAAAAAGGTAAAAGCCTTGTCGAAAAATCTATCGTGCAATCTTGGACAAGATCATACACACCCTATTGTGGGGTACGTTGTGCCCTTGGACAAGATACTAACCATAGTCTGGGGTGACTTTGTTCACAAGAAACACACTGTAGTCTAGAGTGAAAACATGACAAAGGACATAACAGTCTATGTAAAACTGTGTCGTGTCCTCAGACAAGACACTGACACACCGCAGTCTGGGGTAGCTGCGTTGTGTCCCTGGACAAGACACTCCCACACCGTAGTCTGGGGTAGCTGTGATGTGTCCTCGGGCAATACACTCACATACCGTAGTCTGGGGTAGCTGTGTTGTGTCCTAAGACAAGACACCCACACATCGTAGTCTGGGTTAACTGTGTTGTGTCCTTGGACAAGACACTCACACATAGTCTGAGGTAACTGTGTTGTGTCCTTTGAAAAGACACTCTCACACCGTAGTCAGGGGTAAATGTGTCGTGTCCTTGGACAAGACACTTACACACCGTAGTCTTGGGTAACTGAGTTGTTTTCTTAGACAAGACACTCACACACCGTAGTCTGGGATAATTGTGTTGTGTCCTTTGACAAGACAATCACACACCGTAGTCTGGGGTAACTGTATTGTGTCCTCGGACAAGACACTCCCATACCAAAGTCTGGGATAACTGTGATGTGTCCTTGGACAAGACACTCACACACCGTAGTCTGGGGTAACTGTGTTGTGTTCTTTGATAAGACACCTACATACCGTAGTCTGGGGTAACTGTGTTGTGTCCTTTGACAAGACACTCACACACCGTAGTCTGGGGTAACTGTATTGTGTCCTTGGACAAGACACTCCCACACCAAAGTCTGGGGTAACTGCGTTGTGTCCTTTGACAAGACACTTACACACCGTAGTCTGGGGTAACTGTGTTGTGTCCTTTGACAAGACACTCACACACCGTAGTCTGGGGTAACTGTGTTGTGTCCTTGGACAAGACACGAACACACCGTAGTCTTGCGTAAATGTGTTGTGTCCTTTGACAAGACAATCACACACCACAGTCTGGGGTAACTGTGTTCTGTCCTTGGACAAGACACTTACACACCGTAGTCTGGGGTATCTGTATTGTGTCCTTTGACAAGACAATCACACACAATGTAGTCTGGGGTAACTGTGTTGTGTCCTAGGACAAGACACTAACACACCGTAGTCTGGGGTAACAGTGTTGTGTCCTTGGAAAAGACACTTACACACCGTAGTCTGGGGTAACTGTGTTATGTCTTTTGATAAGACACTCACACACCGTAGTCTGGGGTAACTGTGTTGTGTCCTTGGACAAGACACTAACACACCGTAGTCTGGGGTAACAGTGTTGTGTCCTCGTACAAGAAAAACACACACCGTAGTCTGGGGTAACTGTGTTCTGTCCTCGGACAAGTCACCCACACAGCAAAGTCTGGGGTAACTGCGTTCTGTCATTGGACAAGACACTTACACACCAAAGTCTTAGGTAACTTGGACAAGACACTTACACGCCGTAGTCTGGGGTAACTGTGTTGTTTTCTTGGACAAAACACTCACACTCCGAAGTCTGGGGTAACTGTGTTGTGTCCTTTCACAAGACAATCACATACCGTAGTCTGGGGTAACTGTACTGTGTCCTCGGACAAGACACCGGCACACCAAAGTCTGGGGTTACCGCGTTGTGTCCTTGGACAAGACACTTACACACCGTTGTCTGGGGTAACTGCGTTGTGTCCTCGGACAAGACACTTACACACCGTAGTCTGGGATAACTGTGTCATGTCTTTTGAGAAGACAATCACACACCGTTGTCTGGGGTAACTGCGTTGTGTCCGTGGACAAGACACTTACACACCAAAGTCTGGGGTAACTGTGTTGTGTCCTTTGACAAGAAACTCACACACCGTAGTCTGGGGTAACTGTGTTGTGTCCTTGGACAAGACACTCACACACCGTAGTCTGGGGTAACTGTGTTGTGTCCTTGGACAAGACACTTACACACCGTAGTCTGGGGTAACTGTGTTGTGTCCTTTGACAAGACACTCACACACCGTAGTCTGGGGTAACTGTGTTGTGTCCTTGGTCAAGACACGAACACACCGTAATCTTGGGTAACTGTGTTGTGTCCTTTGACAAGACAATCACACACCATAGTCTGGGGTAACTGTGTTCTGTCCTTGGACAAGACACTTACACACCGTAGTCTGGTGTATCTGTATTGTGTCCTTTGACAAGACAGTCACGCACAATGTAGTCTGGGGTAACTGTGTTGTGTCCTAGGACAAGACACTAACACACCGTAGTCTGGGGTAACAGTGTTGTGTCCTTGGAAAAGACACTTACACACCGTAGTCTGGGGTAACTGTGTTGTGTCTTTTGATAAGACACTCACACACCGTAGTCTGGGGTAACTGTGTTGTGTCCTTGGACAAGTCACTAACACACCGTAGTCTGGGGTAACAGTGTTGTGTCCTCGTACAAAAAAATCACACACCGTAGTCTTGGGTAACTGTGTTCTGTCCTCGGAAAAGTCACCCACACAGCAAAGTCTGGGGTAACTGCGTTCTGTCATTTGACAAGACACTTACACACCGAAGTCTTAGGTAACTTGTACAAGACACTTACACGCCGTAGTCTGGGGTAACTGTGTTGTTTTCTTGGACAAAACACTCACACTCCGTAGTCTGGGGTAACTGTGTTGTGTCCTTTGACAAGACAATCACATACCGTAGTCTGGGGTAACTGTACTGTGTCCTCGGACAAGACACCCACACACCAAAGTCTGGGGTTACCGCGTTGTGTCCTTGGACAAGACACTTACACACCGTTGTCTGGGGTAACTGCGTTGTGTCCTCGGACAAGACACTTACACACCAAAGTCTGAGGTAACTGTGTTGTGTCCTTTGACAAGACAATCACACACCGTGGTCTGGGATAACTGTGTTGTGTCTTTTGAGAAGACAATCACACACCGTTGTCTGGGGTAACTGCGTTGTGTCCGTGGACAAGACACTTACACACCAAAGTCTGGGGTAACTGTGTTGTATCCTTTGACAAGACACTCACACACCGTAGTCTGGGGTAACTGTGTTGTGTCCTTGGACAAGACACTCACACACCGTAGTCTGGGGTAACTGTGTTGTGTCCTTGGACAAGACACTCACACACCGTAGTCTGGGGTACCTGTGTTGTGTTCTCGTACAAAAAAATCACACACCGTAGTCTGGGGTAACTGCGTTGTGTCCTTGGACAAGACACTCACACACCGTAGTCTGGGGTAACTGTGTTGTGTCCTTGGACAAGACACTTACACACCGTAGTCTGGGGTAACTGTGTTGTGTCCTTTGACAAGACACTCACACACCTTAGTCTGGGGTAACTGTGTTGTGTCCTTCGATAAGACACGAACACACCGTAGTCTTGGGTAACTGTGTTGTGTCCTTTGACAAGACAATCACACACCACAGTCTGGGGTAACTGTGTTCTGTCCTTGGACAAGACACTTACACACCGTAGTCTGGGGTATCTGTATTGTGTCCTTTGACAAGACAGTCACGCACAATGTAGTCTGGGGTAACTGTGTTGTGTCCTAGGACAAGACACTAACACACCGTAGTCTGAGGTAACAGTGTTGTGTCCTTGGAAAAGACACTTACACACCGTAGTCTTGGGTAACTGTGTTGTGTCTTTTGATAAGACACTCACACACCGTAGTCTGGGGTAACTGTGTTGTGTCCTTCGACAAGACACTAACACACCGTAGTCTGGGGTAACAGTGTTGTGTCCTCGTACAAGAAAATCACACACCGTAGTCTTGGGTAACTGTGTTCTGTCCTCGGAAAAGTCACCCACACAGCAAAATCTGGGGTACTGCGTTCTGTCATTGGACAAGACACTTACACACCGAAGTCTTAGGTAACTTGTACAAGACACTTACACGCCGTAGTCTGGGGTAACTGTGTTGTTTCCTTGGACAAAAACTCACACTCCGTAGTCTGGGGTAACTGTGTTGTGTCCTTTGACAAGACAATCACATACCGTAGTCTGGGGTAACTGTACTGTGTCCTCGGATAAGACACCCACACACCAAAGTCTGGGGTTACCGCGTTGTGTCCTTGGACAAGACACTTACACACCGTTGTCTGTGGTAACTGCGTTGTGTCCTCGGACAAGACACTTACACACCAAAGTCTGAGGTAACTGTGTTTTGTCCTTTGACAAGACAATCACACACCGTAGTCTGGGATAACTGTGTTGTGTCTTTTGAGAAGACAATCACACACCGTTGTCTGGGGTAACTGCGTTGTGTCCGTGGACAAGACACTTACACACCAAAGTCTGGGGTAACTGTGTTGTGTCCTTTGACAAGACACTCACACACCGTAGTCTGGGGTAACTGTGTAGTGTCCTTGGACAAGACACTCACACACCGTAGTCTGGGGTAACTGTACTGTGTCCTCGGACAAGACACCCACACACCAAAGTCTGGGGTTACCGCGTTGTGTCCTTTGACAAGACAATCACACACCGTAGTCTGGGATAACTGTGTTGTGTCTTTTGAGAAGACACTTACACACCGTTGTCTGTGGTAACTGCGTTGTGTCCTCGGAAAAGACACTTACACACCAAAGTCTGAGGTAACTGTGTTGTGTCCTTGGACAAGACACTTACACACCGTAGTCTGGGGAAATTGTGTCTAAAATAGGTTGTTAAGATTCAGTTACCAGTTAGCAATGTTCCTTTTATATTGAAAATAATTCATTAAATTCGTAATAATTTTGATAAATTTAACATGACGATTCCCTTGTGGAAATAAAGGTATATGTATCGTGTTTTCTGCACATGCACATTATGAACTAGGGCTTGGCTTTAAATATTTATTATGTAAAAGCTTGGCACATATAATTACAAAACACACGTACGTGAAAGTACACTGAGTTTTCCAGTCGTATTCAACACAAACGTGTAGTTGTTTATCGTCTTTTCTGGTATGTTGAATTATATCACTGCAGAACCAGAATGCCCAGGCGCCGGTGTGACCATATCCGGAGATAATGATAACGAGGTCTGAAAATGAGACTAAGCTGTTCTTGATGTGATAAATCAAATTTTGTAATACAAGTACATTAAATCTCATTTTAAAATAACATTTATTGTCCAGAATATACTTTCATGTTCATTTCAAAGTTTTAAAACATTGTTTCTGAATGAAAATTAAACGTGAAACATAGACGGAAAATCAAAAATTTAAAACATTAATTTTGGTCATTGCTAGTTTGTTTTTTTTAACTTTAACAATTGTAAAAAGAAAATTACGTTTTTCCGTTAGCACGAAAGAGATCATTTACATTATCAACTTGTTTTGTGAAACTTATTCTATGCATCACACTTTTCGATCAAAGTGCATAGCACGGTGATTTTATAGCTATTTAAAGACCTCAAAAACGTAAGTCGAGGGTGTTGTTAAAGACGTCTCCTACCATTATAGGATTGATAACTGTCAAAATCAATGTCAAATATCATTAACTTTCATTTGAAACAAATCTTCACGATTTTCAAGAAAATATATTTATTATTTAACATTTCACCTTAATATCTGTATTGTAAAACGTTACGTCCTTAAACTTACAATTACTCTAGCCAACATCAGAACAAACTTTAGTCTTTTGCAATAATGTGAGCATTATACCAACTCTAACCAACATCAGAACAAACTTCAGTCTGTTGCAATAATGTGAGCATTATACCAACTCTAGCCAACATCAGAACAAACTTCAGTCTTTTGTTATAATGTGAGCATTATACCAACTCTAGCCAACATCAGAACAAACTTCAGTCTTTTGCAATAATGTGAGCATTATACCAACTCTAGCCAACATCAGAATAAACTTCAGTCTTTTGTAATAATGTGAGCATTATACCAACTCTAGCCAACATCAGAATTAACTTTAGTCTTTGTAATTATGTGAGCATTATACCAACTCTAGCCAACATAAGAATAAACTTCAGTCTTATGTAATAATGTGAGCATTATACCAACTCTAGCCGACATCAGAACAAACTTCAGTCTTTTGCAATAATGTGAGCATTATACCAACTCTAGCCAACATCAGAACAAACTTCAGTCTTTTGCAATAATGTGAGCATTATACCAACTCTAGCCAACATCAGAACAAACTTCAGTCTTTTGCAATTATGTGAGCATTATACCAACTCTAGCCAACATCAGAACAAATTTCAGTCTTTTGCAACTCTAGCCAACATCAGAATAAACTTAATCTCTGTAATTATGTGAGCATTATACCAACTCTAGCCACCGTCATGTCAGAATAAACTTCAGTCTTTTGTAGTAATTTGAGCATTTTACCAACTCTAGCCAACACCAGAACAAACTTCAGTCTTTTGCAATAATGTGAGCATTATACCAACTCTAGCCAACATCAGAACAAACTTCAGTCTTTTGCAATAATGTGAGCATTATACCAACTCTAGCCAACATCAGAATAAACTTCAGTCTTTTGTAATAATGTGAGCATTGTACCAACTCTAGCCAACATCAGAACAAACTTCAGTCTTTTGCAATAACGTGAGCATTATACCAACTCTAGCCAACATCAGAATAAACTTTAGTCTTTGTAATTATGTGAGCATTATACCAACTCTAGCCAACATCAGAACAAACTTCAGTCTTTTGCAATAATGTGAGCATTAAACTAACTCTAGCCAACATCAGAATAAACTTCAGTCTTTTGTAATAATGTGAGCATTGTACCAACTCTAGCCAACATCAGAACAAACTTCAGTCTTTTGCAATAATGTGAGCATTATACCAACTCTAGCCAACATCAGAACAAACTTCACTCTTTTGCAATAATGTAAGCATTATACCAACTCTAGCTAACATCAGAATAAACTTTAGTCTTTGTAATTATGTGACCATTATACCAACTCTAGCCACCGTTATGTCAGAATAAACTTCAGTCTTGTGTAGTAAATTGAGCATTATACCAACTCTAGATAACATCAGAATAAACTTCAGTCTTTTGCAATAATGTGAGCATTATACCAACTCTAGCCAACATCAGAACAAACTTATGTCTTTTGCAATAATGTGAGCATTATACCAACTCTAGCCAACATCAGAATAAACTTTAGTCTTTGTTATTATGTGAGCATTATACCAACTCTAGCCAACATCAGAACAAACTTCAGTCTTTTGCAATAACGTGAGCATTATACCAACTCTAGCCAACATCAGAATAAACTTTAGTCTTTTGCAACGCAAACGAGCAAGTGTGAGGTTGGTGCACCTAGAAGATGGTTTAAACCCCAAGTGGCCAATTGTTTTGCAACTAACCGTTCGAAGGCGGTAACCCCTCGGGTTCTCATTTTTGTTTATTGTTTGTGACGTCTATTTTAAAACTGGTTGTTTTATATCCCTGCTTTCTTCTCCTCTCTACTTTTTTCTGTGTCTGCTGGATATACCCATTCCTGCTATGCATATTTCACCTTTATTCTGAATCTTTGCACTACATTTTATTGTTGTTCATTTATAGTAAGACGTTAAATATCTATAATATATTTTCTGTGTTTACATTAACATAGACTAAAACATCTTCTTTCATACATCCAGGATGAGAGCAATACGCCCAAATGGTCACTTACCTTGTGTTAATTAACAACAGATTAATAATTACAGAGTTTATTATTGCATAAAAGCTAAATATGCATGTAAAGAATTGCCACATTTAGAAGACACAGCCTCTGAACACAGCTAACAAGATCATTGTAATATTGAGCCATTTGGCTTTGCAATGCTATTAGCTTCTTATGTTTTGTCTGATTGTGTGCGTTTGCCTGCAACACTGTTAAGCTGATTTGTGATTTGGAGTCATATCACCAAGACAAATTGTATTTGTTTGTTGATATGAGAACCTGTTGGGGCAAGTGTGAAGTTGGTGTCCCTAAACCCTGGATTAAACCTCCAGTGGCAAATTGTTTTGACACTGACTGTTCCAAGGCGGTAACCCCTCGGGGCCTCAATTTCGTTAATTGTTATTGGCGTTCATTTTGAAAATTGATTATTGTAATACCATGCTCTTTTTTCTCTCTACTTTTTGGCTGTGTGGGTAAGCTGTGTCTGCTGGATGTGCCCATTCGTGAAATGCAAATTTCACTTTTTTATATTGAACGTTTTATATTATTACATTAAATATTTAAACATACGAGGGTTGATCAGAAAGTTCGTAGAATGGTGCTATAACTTCTATATTATGGCGTTCTATGCGGTTCAAATTTTAAACAAATATTTTTCCATTTATTTTAAATATTTTAACCAGAAATTTTTAAAATCGAATAGTTAGTTTCATTTTTATGAATATTTATAATCACCACCCAACGTTACCCCGGAGCACGCCAAATTTTAAAGCTATGTAAGTATCACATGGCACGACTTTGACCCTTGTTTTTTTGCGAAATTCCGCGAAATATTGTCTACTATTGACGTGACTTCAACTATTTTTTTTTCACGTTAATTCTGACGTCATGCAATGTATACAACGCATTCAATGTACATTTGTGACGCGCATCGTTCACACACAACGTCCATTATGGTACTTTCAGAAAATGAAGAATCGCGAGCGGCAGTAAAATTTTGCTTCAATTTAGGATATTCAGCCACAGAAACGTATAATACTATGCAGAGGGCTCAACACACCAAAGATATGAAGAAAGCTACTGTTTTCAAGTGGTTTAAACGCTTCAAGGATGGCAGATCAAACATAAGTGATGATGCACGCTCAGGTAGACCATCCGTTATTACGCCGACGTTAGTGGCGTCAGTGAAGACGTTCATTGAAGAAGACCGTCGGCGCACTATTAGAGATGTAGTTGATGGAACGGAAATCGCCTTCGGAACCGTGTGGAATATTCTTCACGGACATTTACACATGAAACGTATCTGTGCACGCTGGGTACCTCGTCTGCTGACGGATTTTGACAGATTGCGAGGTAACCGTTACAGGAACTGCGACTGGCGTTGCACGAGATTTTCGCCGACTTCAACGAGACTTGGTACCGGAACGTGTTCTCTGCGTGGATTCACAGACATCAGAGATGTATACAGTTTCAGGGTGACTTTATTGAAAAGTTGTAGTAAATCCTATGACATTTGCGCTTGTTGCGGTTGTAAGACGCCGACGCGACGTCGATTTCGGGGTGCTCCGGGTCGAGTTTATTGTATTTGCTATTTCTTATAAAGATTTTATATTTGTTATGATATTGTTATGATTTTTTCAGATTTTGTTCATGAGATATCGGGCTATATCAAATTAAAATTTTAAATGTCTGCGCTTGTTAGTGGTCAAGTTATAGCACCATTCTACGAACTTTCTGATCAACCCTCGTAAATTGATATTTTTAGTTTATATCTATGTATGTGCACAGGAATTGATGGCGTCAGTGGTAAACATTCGAAATTGCTCCATCATAAAACATTAATTCAGCAAATTCAGTCAGCTGTAGTGTGGTAAAATTGTTGTACGATTTTCCGAGTTATTTCACTGATGTGAGGAAATTTTGTTAATTTTTGAAATCATGCATACATGCATTTCAAATTATCCGGAATTTCCCTTTAGAAAATACGTACTAGAGGTTTCGCAGCAGAGTTAGCCACTGTCAGTTGGAAATCGCCCACCTGCGATGCATTTTCATTGATGTTTATGCCAAAGCCCATTGTGAACGTTTTACCGACGAGGTTGGGGTTTAAAACCAGGTACTGTATAGCGCTTAATATTGGCGGTGTCAAATTTTGGCGTACTTTAAAGTGTTTTATATTGGCGGGTTCATATATTGGCGCTAACAAGTCAGACCGCCAAAATACCCTTGATGAAAAATGGCGGAAATTGGACAACGGAAGAGGAAGGTTTACGTCGCAGTTATTCCACAGTGTCTAAGCGTACAG
Source organism: Corbicula japonica (assembly GCA_038501625.1). NCBI lineage: Eukaryota > Metazoa > Mollusca > Bivalvia > Venerida > Cyrenidae > Corbicula > Corbicula japonica. The sequence continues at coordinate 7,791,341 of JAZAYU010000020.1, read as the reverse complement.
TTAACCGAAACGGAAGTTGCTGATCTGTTCGCCGATGATCACATAGTTGCTTACAGAAAAACCTGCGACATTGAACTATTTATTGATAAATAAATCAAATTTAATGTGTATTTGGAAAAAAATATTTCTGTGGTAAGTACAACGTTAATTGTAAGTCCTGCTGTGATCATATACTCTTAAAGGAAGGTTAGTATTGTTATAATCCATCATCGTTCCCAACTCGATCAGTGAAAATAGGAGCAAAACATTAAACAAAACGGGACGTTTTGGGTTAAAATTTCTTTGTGTAAATAGATTTTGGACCATATTTGTATTGGTGTGGGAGAAAATTCATTTGTTCAACTTGTGTACTTCGTTGACCTGAGTTTGAACGACTAAGCAACGAGAAAATGATACTTTCTTTATGTCACTGTAAATCATAAGACTGTACGCATAGTTGCAACTGTACGCGATCGTTAGTTGTTAACAGATGCCTAACATCTGTACGCATAGTTGTCAAACAGATCATTAACAATTTATGGTTCCAGTTAATGCTTTCTGATTATATCGACAGGTTATCATTTTAGCTTCAGTTAACCTTAATAATTCTTGCACGGGAACCTGAAAAATGCATATGTTTTCAACAAATTTGCTCATTCTTTTAATAATACAATTGTATAAACAAATAACTGATCTTGGCTTCTGTTTCAAAGTCAGATTTGTTTTTAGATCTCTTGTTAGCTCTTCATGAAAGGAGGCGTGAAAAAAAACGACTGTAGCCCAACCGAGCTATATCAATGGTAAGACCGTGTAAGATATGTAGAGGCCCGCTGTAATGTTTTCATTTCTTCTCTGAAGTGCGAACAGTAGAAGTCATAATATAGCTGGACAAATACGCGTTAGTACTTCAACCATAGTTTCTAAAGATTTCATAGAATGCTCCAATCAGATTAACATAATCCCTGAAATCTACCAATGAAAGTCGGCCAAAATAAAATCCAACTCGACATTTTAACGACTTTCAACATGAAATTCTTAGTAGTTGCAGACGTTAGACTAACTTAACTCAGTCACGAAGTGGTGGATTTCAAAATCTGAAACCACTTAATGGAATTTTCCTGTCAAAGACCAGATTGTTAAAGTTTTTATGATATTGGATAATATTTGTGCATAATGTATATTTTTGCCAACACCGGCAGGGATTTCAGCAGGTTTATACTAGGTTTTATTTAATGTCACAATCAGGGGATTTAGGATTTCTAGCAGTTATCGGTGTCTTATTTGCAAAGTGTACCAATTCGTTCATATGATTCAACAGTAGATCAGAGTAAAACAATCTATCAATTTATAGCTCGAAACTTGCTTGTCAATTCTAAAATGTGATCATATAAGGTTTTATTTTTGATAAATAATACATTAGATTTGGTTGATTCCTTTGATTGATTCCTTTAACAAGTTCTTGCTTCATTGATGCTTTTCAGTTGATCAGTATTTGATGCACTTATGATCGCAACTGTTCGTACAGTCTGACATTGCGGTACTGCAACTTTGCGTACAGTCTTGTCACTTTCGGTTGCTGCACAGAAAGACCATTTTCTCGGTGCTAATTCGTTCAAGCACCGTTCAACGCATTTTGTGAGCGTTTGAAATGATTTTTCTTTCACCGGAAGTCAAATATATACCTTTCCAATATATACATTATAAAATATGAGGTCACAAATGCAGATTTTCTCCACTCTTTTTCCCCATTTTGTACTGATCAAGTGTGAAAAGATTTCAGATTGCAACTTAACTAGCCGTTAGTTCAAGACTTCAAGATCACAGTAAGACTATTATTCAACGATGTACTTATTATAAAAATTATTTCTGCAAAATGCACGTTTAATTTGAATATGTTTTACAAATAAAAAGCTGATGTCGCGTGTTTTTCTGTAAGCAACTATGTGATCATCGGCGTACAGATCAGCAACTTCCGTTTCGGTTAACTGTACGCTTGGACACTGTGTATTCTATTGTTAAAATTTACGTGTGAAAACATTATCGCAGCTATCTAATACAGTACTCGATTACTTTGTTTGATAGTCCAATTATATTCCTTTTGTTGACGTATTCAAGGTTTACCTACTTGTTGGATTAATATTATTTAATTAATTTAAAGCGGGTTTCCATGAAAAAAAAATCGATCTAATTTACTACACGCACAAAAGCTGTAACTTTATAATGCTTCGTTTTTCATGTTCAAAACAAATGCCGCTGAATGGAATGGACGATAAGCACCAAATAACACTCCTTCTGGCTATTTCTAAAGAAAATAAATAATGCATTCATCTACTCTTGTTTCGTGTTTAAGTTTGTATTCAGGTTTCAAACACGCAACAATCTTTCTTCATTAAGGGAGGAAACTCCGACAAAATTTGTTCTAGTGTATCATAGTTATCTACCTTTCAGATATTAAATTGGCGGTGTTTTAATTTGACGGGGACTTATATTGGCGGTGTTTTATATTGGCGCAACTGACCCAGACCGCCAATATAGCCAAAATTAAATCCCCGCCAATATTAGTACTTATACAGTATACGATCTCGACAACTAACAGGTAGTCCTTGTTTGAATTGGCGTCAGAGGATTCTGAAACGATTAAGACCGATAAGCCACCAACACATCATCCGGTCCGGCTGTACCTAGTTGTCCAACTTTGTGACATGCTATTTATATGATTAATATAATTGTTTCATGCGTTCTCAGTTACGCACATTGTGTTTGATTTTACTACTATTATAAGAAGAAGTTATCTGGTGATGTCAACCATTTAAACTTAGAAATATTATGTGTACGCATAAAACTATGCGGGAACTTGCAAAGGAAAATATAAAACGTTAGCGAATAACGTATAAAAGGTCAAAAACACATTGAGATACGTCAAAAGTGATGTCAATATCTCATATCTCGTTGTCGTACTTAACAGTAATATCACAGCTTGTAAACCTTCTTATCCCATAACAAAGAGAACATAAAATATTATCGAAATCGTAATTTTGTTCAGAAATAGTGAGTATGACCAGCGTTTACTTATTAAAAAGACAAAGTACACATTTTGAACATTATCACCGCGTCAATAACGTTATGTGTACCCACGTTACAACAATTCTACTATCTATTAGTCTGTTTCATGTTTAACAAATAAATTTAAAGATAATTAAATGATGCAATACGTACCTAAAATAGGTGAACGTTGTGAAGAGTAAACCACAGAGGCCAAAATATAACAATTTGTCAAATTTACCTTTGTTTACAATCGTCCCAAAGTCCAGGGTCATGCTCGTCTTCAGTGAACAGGAGGTTTCGATCATTTCTTTTACCAATGAGTACGCAAACGCATTGCCAACCGTTACCAGGCGCATTTTGTGAATGAAGATGTCTTGTCTAGTGTCATTTACGACCAGAGCTTCGACGGTCAATGTCGCCTTGGCGTGTGGAATGCTCATTGACAGATTTACAAATTTAAGTTCTCCTATTTCAATATTTGCGTCGGCGCCTGTGCTGATATTAAAACTTGGTGTCTCTTTTAACGGCTATGGTGTGATAACAAGTAGGTAACATTAGTAAAGATACAAAGTATTGTAAAAAGGTGTGACGCAAATATGTATCATACATGTATGTAAATGTGATACCAAAGCTGTAACATATGTGTGATACCAAAGGTGTTACACATGTGTGATACAAGGTACCAAATATGTAACACATTTGTGATACTTTATATGTCGCCTGAAGGTGTGATACCAAAATCGTAACACATGCATGTGTTATATCAAATATGAAACGAAATAATTATTTATTGTATAATAAGTGACATTGTTTTAATAAAAACAGTTCTCAAACAGACCATTATAATTTGTTTACAACTAAGACATTTTGTTGTAATAAACATGCATCATTCAAAAATAAGGCTAAATTTGGTGAATAGCCAAACTCCCAAACCATATTAGTTTTATCATGGACAACTGTTGATGGGTGGGTTGGAGTTATTTCACCAAGACAACTTGTACTTGTGTGTTGATTTGAGAACCTGTTTGGGCAAGTGTGAGGTTGGTGCACCCTAGAACCTGGATTAAATCCCCAGTGGCAATTTGTTTTGCCACTGACCGTTCCATGGCGGTAACCCTAAGGGTTCTCTATGTCGTAAATTGTTTGTGGCGTCTTATTTGAATTGATATACTTATAACAACATGCTCTCGTTTCCTCTCTTTTTTATCGCTCGCTGCGTGGGAGGCTGCGTTTTATGAGTGTGGCGATTCCTGATATGCATATTTCACTTTTTTAATGGAAATTATGGAAGATAATTCAAGTAAACATCTGTTTAGCCTACTGCCAACATATATTTGCTAAGTGCCTTCATGTAATCGACTTCTGCGTTTGCCTATGTGTAAGCCAACTTGTTAATGTGCTAAATGCAACCGACTTCTGCATTTGTGTATTTATACAGCTTTTTAATTTTCGATATTGTTAAATCACTCCAATAATATATTTCCTGCTTTTTAAAAATTGGCAAATTTTATTATGTTTAGTTCCACCCTTGTTTTGTTTTTGAGGGCAACCTCATTATTTTACCTGGGGACCATACCCCGCTGAACACGGAATGGTATTTATCTGAAATAACCACATTGAAGGTTCCATGTTCACCGCCAGATGTATACCATTGTTTGAGATAGATCAAAATTGTACTGTTTATTAGTGTAACTATTGAGCTGTCGAAGCAAATTTAATTTTTTTCCATTAAAATTCTATGTTTAATGAAAAAGCCGAAACAGCAGTTAAACTTAAACAATTAGCATTATTTGAAAAAAGGTGAAATAAGCATATCTGTTACTGAAGTCAGAACAAAATTTTAGATCTGATTTTGGATCGCAAACACCAATTATAAAAAGTGTAATATGCCTATCACGAATGGCCACATCCAGCAGACACAGCCACCCCACACAGCAAAAAAGGTAGAGAGGAAAGTAGAGCATGGTTTTACAATAACCAGTCTCAAAATTTCAAAATGGACGTCACAAACAATAAACGAAAGTGAGAACCCGAGGGGTTACCGCTTTGGAACGGTAGTGGCAAAATAATTTGCCACTGGTTGTTTAAACCAGGTTCTATGGTGCACCAACCTCACACTTGCCCCAACAGGTTCTCATATCACAAAACAAGTACAAGTTGTCTTGGTGAAATAACTCCAACCCACCCATCGGCTCAACAATGTTGCAAGCAAAAGCATACAAACATATAAAAAATAAGAAGCTTATAGCATTGTAAAGCCAAAGGGTAGGCACTCACTGATCTTACCGAGACCAGAGCACCTGGAGTAAAATCATCAAGAACGCGATGACAGGGATAAAAGAAACGAATTGAGCTTCTATGTTCTTTTAAGGAAAGATTTCCCCAAAAACCATCATAAACTCTTAAACCCCTGCCACCGTCGTGCAACCAAAGAGGTAAGCATAATTATCAACTGTGAAAGGGTTAATCACCAGGCCTGCAGAGCGCTATAAAGTATCATGTTGGTACAGAGGTTTTCCCCGGTAAGTATTTTTGACACAGTCTATAAGGAAGCATAATTTATAAGGTCGCAAAATGAATGGTTTGATCTTTGCACGAAACATGTAAGTTTTTTTTAGATTTAAGATTAAGATTTTCTATGTAGGAATAATTTGTCACAAATAACTATCAGATTCAAGTTTAAAACTTAACAGATTTAAAAGAGACACTATTTCGCCTTAAATTTTTGCAAAAGCTAAGATAGTTGAGTCATCTGCTTAGAGAAGTAATTTACATTGAAGCCCAACAAAAATAAGGTATTCAAAAAATATATTACCGCCGATGCGGATCGCAGAATGTAGCTTAGTGCGATGTCCTCGTAAGTAACGGGATCATATAGAATCCAAGCGCTAATCCTTTCTTCGTAGCCGTCCACATGACCACCTAGAGAGACATACACGGCTTCGAAAACGATAACAATTTCCAAATCCGCTTGGGTCGCAGATGTTTGCGTGCTCACACCTCCAAGGTTAAGCTCTGCCCTTGTATTGTAAGAAACCTTCCCCTGCAATGAATAATTACGTTTCGTTCGACGAAATTAAAGCTTTTTATGCGTTCTTGCACGGTGATGTGTATGTACGTCAAAGCGGCCGATCTGTTTATTTTAATTCAAGAGAGAATTCGAAACCTGGTTAAACATTCAGAGGGAATTTGGAATGCCAATGACAGTTCCAATGCGGTAACCCCTGAATTCTTATTTTTGTTAACTGTTTGTTGTCTGTATTTTAAAATTGACCATTTGATAAACCGTTCGTTTTCTTTCTATTCTTCTTGGCTGTATGGAGAGGGTGTGTCTTCAGATTGTGGTTATTCCTGATACGCGTATTTCGTGTTTTTAAAAGTTTTTGACCTTGGTCTTAGAGCATATGTTAACAATTTTCTGTATATTAAAGGTATGTTCGTCCAGGGCATGGATCGTAGTTAAACAATCTTCAATGTAGCTATTAGTTTCAATATTCTCCCTTGATGTAATGAAAAATTAAAAAATCGTTTTGAAATTAATCTAACAGTAAAACATAAGGAAAATGTTTATCAATGTCGTAGCTAAACATCTCATCAAGCAATTGTAAAATATTCGAACTGGGTCGTAGATCGTAACCAGTAACATTCAATTCATTGTGCTTGTGCACGCGCCTATTTTTAAAATTTGTCCAACAGACGTTAGTTACGTGAAAAAATGGAGACTTCAATGGCCAGGGCAGCTGCTGAATATTTTGCTTTTAAAGAAAGTACTGTGTTGCAGGTCTGTGGCTATTGTGGTCTCCATATGTGAACTGTTTTAAACATCTGTGCCCAAGGTTATAAAACTGAGCATGGAAACCAGTCGCCATTTCAGCCAATCAGATGCTTGAGATTTGAGACTGGTTTCCAATCTTGGCTTTATAACCTTGGCACCTGTGGTGCGAGTTTTACCCGCGGCACCTACTCAAGTTAGAGCAGAACGTGGCGCATGAATGAAAAAAAAATAAGACGAAGCTTTGCAATGAAATATGTGATGTCTATTAGACTATGATGTTGAAAAAATAATTATTGCCTGGATATTAACGTTATCATGTAAGATTGTTCTTGTGATAATCGTTTCATATCGTTATAACATTTTTGGGTCTGTCAAATAAAACATACTTAGAAAGTTGTAGACCATGTAGAAAGTTAATGTTGATGAACGATAAATATTCATGAACACAAAAACGTTACAAAGACTTTGTTAATTATTGACATCGATAAGTGGAAGACTATCATTTCTTATTTATAGAACTTGTTATCCAATTGATTGCAACAAGGCCGCAGTTATCTTAGTCTCAATTATTTACACGCTCTGATTTCGCAAAGGCAATCAGTACGTCTGAAGACATTGTTCGTTAAAAAAACAGACACACCAAAACGAGGCTTGTAATTAGGACATTAGTATGGAACGCCGTTGTTGTCATGTGAAAACTGTTTTTAGACTGTCGCCCTGCCAGCTGAAAATCGAAAATGCATATCCGACGGCGACACGCATTTTTAACTACATTGCGCCACCAAGCGTGTTCAAGTCGGGTTCTGCAGTTACCACAAGATCTGATGAAAAGTTTATACAGATGTTACAAGCACAATAGCAACATTAGAAATATTTTAAAATGAAATCATTTCAATAAGACGATCATATTTTGTCTCCAAATATTGGACCTTTATGGATCAAAATTACGTCTGAAGTGAAAAACTTTGCCATACAACCATTTTTTTTTAATTTCTTCAGATAACTTCAACATTCTTTGGCATACGCTAATGACGACCTCAGAAACATTTTACTGTGAAATCACTTAGATTCAATTTTAAAAAGTCTATAAATTTCCCAATTACGAAAAGACAAAAATGTTCAGACAATTTAGAACAGCAAAGAAAAGTAAAGCTTGAAAATCCCCAAAAAGCAATCAAGCACAAAAACGAAGGTTCGCAAAACAAAAACAGTTCAAATGCCTACATGATCAAAAGGATACTTACAATATCCAAGATTCTTTAAAAGAACTTTTAATTATTAAGAGAGAAATCAACAATTCTTTTGTTATTCATTTTCGCAACCATGAAATTAAAGGCTAAACACACTTTTACAAATATTTCTTGCTGTATACAAGTGTTAAACAAGATGACTTAAGATATTATTGTTAGTACCTCATTTCTCAGAAAGGCATTTAAATTGATGTTTAATGTTGCTTTGTTTCTGTGTTTGACTGCAGAATTTGGGGATTGTTTTAGGTCAAACCTTTTTCTTTACTGTTCTAACTTTTCTTAACGTATGAATAATAATATACATAATAAGAATTATTTATGCAAAATTTGACGGAACTGCATTTTTTTCCGTTAGAGAGCTTTTGATATCTTCCCTTTTTATCACCGTACAATGACAACTGCCATAACATATAACGTGACAGTCTAAAACCATTTTCAAGAAGAGGCAGCAACAGCATACCATAAACCGGTATTCGCATTCATTTATGTAAAATGGGGTAGGCAAGTATTTAAACGTTCTTTGTTTTATGAACCATATACCTGATTTTGTATCTCGATATCATATTACCTAAATTTCACTTTGCCTACCTTGGAAGAAATACGGTTAAAGCACTGTTAACAAATTTCAATAGAAATCGCGATTCATTTTGGATACCATACAAAAGCGCCACCTGTCGGTCAGACTTTTTATATAGCGAATTCTCTAGACGTTCGTCAGAGCATATGTTTTTATTTGGGTATGGAAAAGTTTGGTTTGTTTAAAGTGTGTGAAGCCCGAAGGGCTTCCCATGTACTTTAAACAATCCACTGTTTTTTATACCCAAATGAAAAACATCAAATATCGATTCAATCCTAATATTTACACTCATAAGTACTCTCATTATGACAAAAAATATGAGAAGAATTCGTGATATTACGGCCTCTTTAAAAGGCTGTTGATACAGCAACATTGACGACATAGTGAATGACGGCACGTATTTTCGTCGCTACTCGTGGCAAAACGTGCGTGATCGGCGACATCACACGGCAAAACATTGTGCAACGTCCAATAAAATATGAACGGCTGTATTGTAGCCACGCCTTATAAAATAATACGTCACATTGTTCACCAACAGAAATTATGATCCGTTTGATGAATACGACTTTATCGTAGAGGACGAAGTTGAAGTGTAAATATTTATTCATATTGTGAAGGAATTTCAACGAGATATTGTCCTTACTTACATTTTGTTCGGGTTGATCATCCCCGATATATGGTATAATGTACTCCTTAAAGTTATCGCTGGTTATCGGAACACTGGTTGTCAGCGCAGAGCCCGTGGTATAACTTATGATGTCACCTAAAGCAAATGTTGTTGGCGTAGTCGACAGTGTAAGGTAGATCATAACATCTAAAATAACAATAAAAGAGGTGATGATGGAAGAAGAGGGGATAATGATGATTATGACGATGGTGATGTTGTTGTTGTTGGTATTGTTGTTGATGATCATGATGCTGTCATAGACGACGATGACAATGACGATGATGATGGTGATGATGATGATGATGATGATGATGATGATGATCACTTTATAACATGAAGTGAAAATGATAACACAACATTATTTTACATTATGCCATCAAACACAAACAAATACGATTTTCAAGTTTAGAAAGTCAAAATTAAAACTAAAACTGATCTACAATAAAGATTACTAGAAGGAACCGAAGAAATACGGAAATAAACGTACTCACAGTGGGCAACAAAGATAATTACAATAAGACAGATACGTTCATAAAAAACATAATCTACAAATTCATTCGCAACTTAAATCCGTAGCAAATGCTACTCGGTATAACAGACAAATATAAAAGTATGTCAATTTCCATGAAAATATACTTTTGTTCCAACAATAACAGGTGGTAGAAATCGAAAACTGAATCAAAAATCATCTAATCCTTGTTAGAGGTTGGAGTGGAGAGGACTGGACCGGGAAGTTCAAAAGAATGATTCATTCAATAATTCAATATATTTTTATCATACATCCCATTTTTTTTAAATAAAAATATTTGGTATCAACAAAAATAGTTTTTGTTAAAGGCCCAATAAACTTATCAAAATGTTTTTTTTAATTGTGAAAATTAATTAACCACATTGACCCTTTTCAAAAGAAAGTATAAATGACCAAATATTTATGTTCTCAAACAATCCTCAGTCATTGAGACCCGGTCCGAATTAAAACGTCACAGTATTTTTGAAGCCCACAAAATTACTAACCAATGTTTACAATCACTTTACAAAGTTATCGTTTTTTTCCGTACGTGGGCCGTAAGAACGCAGAACGCGGTGACGTCATTCACATAAAAGTTGTAAACACAAAATTATTTCATCAGTCAGATGGAATGTTCAATCGAAACGGAAAAATAGAGATTCTTTAAGTTTTAATTTCATTACAAAGAAAGATGTAAATGTTATACGACCCATCCCGGTAACGGCTTTTAGTGGGAATACGTCATTAATTTATGCACTTCTGCATAATAAGCGACCGTCGCCTGCTGAGAGTTGTCGAAAATCAGCTCGGAAAGATTTGCTGTTTGTTTTGTAAACAAGATAAACTATCCGCAAAACATGCAGCAAATCAAAAAGATAATGCCCTTTTCTTATTGTAAGGTTAATTTTTTGTGTTATTATGCATACAGGTGAAATCTAAAATGTTAAGGTTAATAAAAAATATGCTGTTTTTTGGGCCTTTAAACATAAATGTTTAATGAAGACGACCAAATATGCATTCAATATTATAATATTATTTCAATATTCCGAAGAACCATGTTAAACATAAATATTTTCTTATAAAAAAACAACAATATTTTTTATATTGTAATTAAAAATTATTCAAATGATGGAAAAAACTTTTTAGGAATTAATAAAAGTGTATACATACCTCCGAGAAAATGTGATAAAGAATTGTCAAATGTTACGGTAAATTTAATTTTACTCTTCTGACCGATGTAGATAATGTTTGAAGTATATTCTGAATCCCTTTCTAACTTCAATGCACCGTGCACTGCAAGACAAAAGGCGTAATAACTATAATATGTAATTATACCAAATTTTTATTGTGCTTTTTCATGCTTGTTCTCCTTCATCCATATTAGTCTAGCTTTGTTATAAAATAATGTATATGTTCTTTTATTTGTTTCTTCGTATTCACTTTTGTATTTCCGTTTATACATCTGCAATTGTTAAGGGAAAGAAACAATATTGTTTATGCCTAATACAAAATTGAACTTGAACTTGCTTGGTTTCCGCTCACCTTGAAGAGCATTCACACTACGCCTTTACATGATAATTTTCTTTTTAAACGTATACATATAGAAAAGTGTAAACGTGTCTTTAAATTATAAATTAGATGTTCTGAATATCAAACATTTTAAAGCGATCCAACCAAAATTGCAAAAAGAAAGTGGAAAATAGGAAAGCATCTCAGTTTGTTTTGCATATTTTAGATATGTTCGAAGTGGACACATATTTTACCAGAACAAATGATGATATTGTTACAGTTTTTAACAACTTCTCGTCCTTGAGGTGCCTTGATGATTAATTAAATATATAAAATAACCATTTTCAATCACTGGTTAATAAGATTTATCATGAAGAACTACTGCTTAATAATGCGAACACTTTAGAAAAGCAAGCAATCTTTCTTGATCTAAATATGTCCATTGAAAATAGTCACGTCCCTACTAAAATATATTATTAAGGAGATGACTTAAATTTATGTAATAAATTTTCCGTTTTTTAGACGGCGATGTTTCTCGTGCAACATCTTACGTGGTTTATATCTCACAGCTTGTTCGCGTTTCAAGATCTTGCAACGGTGTTAATGATTTCTATGAACGTTATCTTTGCATTACAGAAACACTTTTAAAACGAGATTATCGGTATTCCAAATTAAGGAAAATCTTTTGCAAGTTTTATCGCCGATATCCAGATCTAATTCATAAATACAGGTACTGTTTAAAATCACCATTTCAACAAGGTATTTCACAGCCAGTTTTTATGGAGATTTAATTTATACACTTAAGAAGAAAAAAGGCAATTTCTCCCGGTTATTAAAAAAAAACAAACATCTGTCAATAAAAGTTACCAACATGATATTTTACAGCGCTATGCAGGCCTGGTGATTGGGGGTTTTAACCAGGTTCTAGGGTGCACCAACCTCACACTTGCTCTTATCACAAAACAGGTACAAATTGTCTTGGTGAAATAACTCCAACCCACCCATCGGCTCAACGATGTTGCATGCAAAAGCACACAAACATATAAAACAAAAGAAGCTAATAGCATTGCATAGCCAAATGGTGGGATAAGGGTGGGTACTCAATAGTCTTATCGAGACCAGAGCACCTGGAGTAAAATCAGCAAGAACACGATGACAGGGGTAAAAGAAACCATTCGAGCATTTAGGTTCTTTTAAGAAAATATTTCCCCATAAACCTTCATAAACTCTTAAACCCCTACCACCGTCGTGCAACCAAAGTGGTAAGCATAATGAGCAACTGTATGTGGGTTAACATATTTTACATATTTATTTCAAATTTTTCTTCCGCAGCTGATATCATCGATTAATGAAACGGCGAAATAAATTTATTTATAAATAATATAATAATATAAATAAATGTTACTCAAACAAAATTACTGAACATCAATCTCCATTATCCATCTAGACGAAATCGCCGTGAAAAGGTATAACAAATATGAATTATAATGAAAAACCATAAACTTGGGAATAAGCAAAAGATCTTACCAAATGACAGGCTAAGCGCATTACAAATAATTATTCCAAACATCGTGTTAGAAGTGACAGACAAAAATGTCATTTGCGGTTGTTAATTTCCGATTGTAAATGCTCAATACATTTGTTTGCAGTCGCCCGAAGCGGTATCTATAACAACTTATTAACTCTTTGAAATATGGATGCTGAAAAGTGATTTCTTTCATAATGTAAATTTCAAGATCTTGTTAAGAGATTTTAGTTCATGGTAAGATGGGTATTCTCGGTTCACTTACTATGCAAAACAACGGAAAACATTTTTGATCAACGTCGGAAAGCATGTGCAAAGTGACCAATAAAAATATAAATATTATAAAAATATAGTAGAATAAAAATCACAAAATAATCTTCATCTGGAAGTATACCCAGCGAATTTCTACATAGTTTCCAATTCCACTATTACACTTTCATTCAGTCATTGTTTAGGTAAAATCACTTAAGACAAGACTTGCAACTATAGCCTCGCAAGCCCCTTATGCAGCCCATGATGCAGCCTTTGTTTTGATCACCCCAACATGTTTTTTTCTATCTCTATGTTCGAGTAGTTGGAAACAGGACGAAAAATTTAAATCATTTACAGTATGTCAGATTCGTGACTTGTATACAGTATCAGTTTGTTAGGTCGTAAAATAGTACCCCGTAAATTACACTTATTAAGTGATCTTATCCATTATATGGGGCGCGTCAAGGTAAAAAGTACCTTCAGACAGCTGACGTTAATCTTTAAGATGACGTCATCAATTTGAGCAGACGATATTATTTATTATGCTTTAGTGGTAAAAATATAATTTTATTGTCAAAATGTGTAACAAAGTAGTTAATAAGAAATTGATTGAAAGGTAAAAGTTCTTTCTAAATTTAGTAACAACTAAAATATCACTAAAATGAACGAAGGTACCTTTTCACGTGACGTGCCTCATATGGTCCTGTGAATGCCATTGAGCAGGACACTTAAATATTTGTAAATGTGGAGTTGCATTTCACCTGGGACTAGGCGGTGCGAATAGTAAACTGAGCCAAAATGAAAACTTGACAAATAACATGGAAAAGGCCTATTACAAAAAAAATGCCAGTAAATGCAAATGTTTGGAAGAATTTGATCACCAATATGTTTATCTTGTTAGTTATAGGTTTAGTAACTATTGGTTTAAAAAAGAAACAAGAAAGAAGAATGCATGGTTGTGGAATATTAAGCGTTGGATTTTGTTCTTTTTTAATTAAAAGGGAGGTAATTTGTAAAAGTGAATGTTTAAGTAACTGTATCTTATTTCTTTGACTCAATATTTTTTAAAGATTATGTTTTTCCCTATGTGCCATAAACTAAATTTGACAGTTAAAAATCTGTTTGAGACTTTCATGTTTAAAATTATCGATCATATCATTATTAAGGAAAGAGGAGATAACCTTTACCCCTGTGAAAACATATCAACATCTGCCTGCTTTATCAACTGTCCAGATAAATATACTGCAAATTAAATGGAAGATAAAATATAGCATCACTTAACAAAAGTTTTGAATTTAAAACTGGTAAGGTTTCATTTTTGTTCAGTATAGTGTACACTTCCATTTCTGCTCATGAACAGGCTTAAATAAATCGAGCCTGAAAAATCTTGACATCTGTCGTGTTTGGCAGCATGTTAAATCTTATGCATTTTATTTGGACTGGGATGACAACATAATACCGAATACCGTCTAGATCTAAGAGAATAATTTGAGACAGGGGAACAGGCTTCAGTTTTGCGCTTATCATGGGTAAGTCATAAGACAGTGGTCATATTCCGACGACGCAACCAATTGATCTTACCGGGACAACCCCCAAAAAGGTTGATCGGATAGCCCTGCTGTACGTAATCATCGCTTCATTAAATCGTTAACGGGTTATATTACTTATATCAGTACTAAGTATATGTACGGGGAGACTTTTTACGGCCGCGTAAAGCTAGTTTACAGATTTACTTGTTTACATCAAAAAAATCGTAGCAAGGAATTGACATACGTATCATGTTATCTGTGATACGAGCGACAAACGAAAACATAGATATATAAAATTTTAAAACTAATTGCTTTTGGTTCCGTGATTTAATTGATGGCTTGTTGTTTATTTTATCATGCATAACAAATAGGCAAAATATTTCAGTTTAAGACTGATAATAAAAAGCTTGTCTGAAAAATCAATTTAGATAACAGCTTCATTGGATACCTGGCTGGGTAGAAACGTTGCTGTTTTACTATTCGAAAATATATAGTCATAAGTCTCCATAACTGCATAACAAATAGGCAAAATATTTCAGTTTAAGACTGATAATAAAACGCTCAACGTAGGTTTCATGACAAGCAAGCTTGTCTGAAAAATCAATTTAAATAACAGCTTCATTGGATACCTGGCTGAGTAGAAACGTTGCTGTTTTACTATTCGAAAATATATAGTCATAAGTCTCCATAACTTTAAAGCTCTTTTTCCATCTTTACCCTCTCAGAGATAAAAATCATAACAAAAGTTTATATCCAGCAAAAAAAAAACACAAAACGAATAATTGTTTCTAAATAACCAGTGTACGTAATGAATAGGCAGTGAAACAGAATTGCTGTTCTTAGCCTGTGATTCGAACAAGCGAAACACTAAAGTGCATGTTTTAAAACAATTGTAATTTGCTTTTGTAAAAACGCGAAATAAGCATATCAGGAATGGCCACATCCAGCAGACACTGCCTCCCCAAACAGCTAAAAAAAGGAGAGAGGAGAAGAGAGCTTTGTTATAATCAGTTTAAAAAAGACGTCAAAAACAATTACCAAAGTTGAGAACCCGAATATACTTTTAGACAGGAATCCAACAGATGAAAAAACTGTTCTCTGTAAAAAAAAATGAAATATGCATATCAGGAATGGCCACTTCCAGCATTCACAGCCTCCCCACACAGCCAAAAAGTAGAGAGGAAAAGAGAGCATGGTATTACAATAATCAGTTTCAAAATGGACGCCACAAACAAATAACGTAAGTGAGAACCAGAGGGGTTACCGCCTTGGAACGGTCAGTGGCAAAACAAATTGCCACTGGGGGTAAGCTAGATATATCCGACCTTAGATGCGCAAGTTACTGTCTGTTCCAGGGAAGTGCGTGGCTGTGTCTGATCCAGTTTCAGGACCACTGAAGTCGCATGCTAGAGTCATTAAATGATCAAGCGGTTAAGCCTAAAGAGTCTGGAATCCTTAGGATCATGGCAGGTCAAATAAGGACAAGATGGACATAGGGTTTTTTCACTGAGAATTCTTTGGACTGTGTTTGTGTCTTGTAGATGAAAAGAGAATTTTGAAAGCCAGCGAAGTAAAACAATTACGAAAAAGACAACCTTTATAAGTCGAATTAAAACGTGTTTAGGCTTTTAAACACAGGGATATCTACATCGCTGTGTTTAGCTTCGTAACAAGACAGATTCAGGCGGTAAAATTCAAGGATTGTTGCATCACTGGACCTTTGTTTTGTATAAGCAACTTTGACTCATGGAAAAGAAAAGTGATGTTTAGAAGGAGTGGCCAGTCTACCGGATAAAACTCGATAAAATTGCAGTATCTTTGTTGATGTGCCCTTTATTGAAATTTTAGGTTCGAGGCCCTAGTCTTGGAAAAAAGTGAAAAACATGCATACAAGATCAGTATGTTTTCCGAAGCAGATAACTAAACCTTAGAGTAATTGAACGGCAACATGGATGCTCGAATTAACTCGGGTAAACTCGCGTAACATCAAAAACAGTCCTGTCATATAGTTTGAGGGACATCCATTTGTGTGGCTTCTAGTCACATACAGGCGACTACTAATTGTATTCAGAAGACTTTTTTTCAAATCCAGGAGACTTCTAGTTGCATTCAGATTTACTTTTAGTCGTATACAGGTGGCTTTAAAACTGAGTTGACTCACTAATCAGTTCGCCTGATACTGAATCGAGGAAATGATATATTTATATATTGAAGTTATATTCAAAGGAAAACATGTTATTGGAGGGTAACAGGGTTGGAGTTATTTCACCAAGACAATTTATACTTGTTTTGTGATACGAGAACCTGTTGGGGCAAGTGTGAGGTTTGTGCACCCTAGAACCTGGTTTTAACCCCCAGTGGCAATTCGTTTTGCCACTGACCGTTCCAAGGCGATAACCCCTCTGGTTCTCACTTTCGTTATTTGTTTGTGACGTCCTTTTTGAAACTGATTATTGTAATACCATGCTCTCTTTTCCTCTCTACTTTTTGGCTGTGTTGGGAGGCTGTGTATGCTGGATGTGGCCATTCCTGAAATGCATATTTCATTTTTTATTGATACCTTTGAAACAGCAAACAGTTTAAGAGAAATTAATAAAAACAGGTCAATTCAACTCAAATAACTCAATAGCATTTACTTAACCATTATGTCTACATCCGCGTTCAAGGACAAAACAATTTGCTGTATCTTTTCAAACCCGATTCCACAAATAATATAAATTAACGAACTCTATGAACTTTATATCATGCTAGACAATCTTCAAAAGATGTTATCGAAAATAGCACTTATGTGAGGTGATTTAGATTTACTATCTTGATCAACATGATCAATCGATACTTTAGAAGATATTTTAATTTTGTTCGAAATCAGTATTTGTCAATTACTGATTTCCAACACAATTAAAATGGAAAAAATATATGAGTCATTTAATGTATTTAATTTTTAATGCTCAATTTATATGAAGCTATATGATTTGAGGCACGCCACGGTAAAAGGTACCTTCGGGCAGTTGACGTCAATCCTTGAAACGACGTCATAAAGTTGAGCAGACGACATTTATTATTATGCAATTCGCGGTAAAAATACCATTTTATTGTCAAAATGTGTAACAAAATCACTGTTTTGCTATGAGAAAATAATAGAAATTTGAAAGTTATTTCTTAATAAAGTAACAACAAAAATGACACAAAAATGACCGAAGGTACCTTTTCCCGTGGCGTGCCTCATTTGTTTAAGCAGCAAGAACACACGAAACAAAGCAATGCCATTTGCATAAGAACTTTTGAATCGCAGTATGAAACGTCTAGAAAATAGATACACGTAGCGTATTACACTAATCTACAATAATATATGGTCATCTATCATAATAATGTTGAATTTTAAAAAATACAACAACATGTCTTGACCTTGAACCCGAAAGCAGGCACGATGGGGATTTCTCTTTAATCTTGTCAAGTCGACTTTTCATTTCAGTATAATTATCTCAGATATAATGATATGGTCTAATATTTATTTTGAAAATAACTGAACTAGTATATAAAAATGTTTCAAAGTTTTCGTATAATACCACACCCAAAGAGATATAGTTGGTTCATCACAGTCGTGTATTTATTGATAACAACTGAGTAATTACTAAGTGTAAAGGTTGAAGAATGCATAAACCAAAGAAAGCACTTCTCCTCAATGCTTCATCGAATCGAGTTAATTTAAATATGCTTGTTTGTGACTTGTTTGCATAAATAACATGAAGAATCAACCAAACTAAGCAGAAAAGCTCTTTTTATAACGTTAACAAACTTATTATAACATGCATGCATTTCTATAATTATATGTATATCGTAAATCAATAAGCAAGGTGTTTCTTTTAAGGGCCTTCCACACTCCTCCCAATTCTATTCATCGATAAAACGAAAATTATCAAAATCTCAATAACGGCAAAATGCTGTTAAATGAAACTTTGCACAAGTTTAGGTTATTAATGTATCTTTATTTTACAAATGGTAAGACATATTAGAAAAGTAAAGAAAAATAGCGAGATCTAAAAATTCCCTCAACTTCTATTTACATAAATTCACAAAAACTAAAGAACACAAAACATCATTTTAAATGCCCACATGAGTAATATGATACTGACAACAATTTATTGTGTCCTCATGATTTACTTATGTAAACTTTACGAGATATAAGTAAAAGTGTGTTTGACCTTCAATTTCCTGGTCGCGTAAACTGATGACAATCACTGATTTCTCTTTTAATAGTTGAACGTTTTTTACAAAGTACACAACATTTTCTTGTCAGTATCATTGCGCTCACGAGGGAATTTAAAGTTATGTTCTGCATCGCCTAGTTTTTGTGAATTTATGTAAATAGAATTCAAGGAATTTTTAGGTCTAGCTTTGTTTCTTTACTTTTCTATTTTATCTTACTGTATGCAAAATAAAGATACATAAGTAACCTTCATTTGTGCAAAGTTTCATTGAATGGCATTTTTTCATTACTGAGATTTGATGATTTTTATTTTATCGACGAATAGGATTGGGAAGAGTGTGGCGATGCCTTAAAACTTCTAAACGATATCTTATGAATAAGGTTTATACTCTTTGTACATGTATACTGAACATTTCAAAATATCAGTATCCCTAAATATTCATAGACGCACAGTATTTTATTCAGAAATTAATGAAATTGTAATGCGATGCAATACATAGCGTAACTGTTTGTGCCGTGTGGCGGCTGTACACAGTCTCCCCATACATTCAATCAGCTCTGTTATCAGTTACGTCCTTTGAAGGTCGTTGAGCACGACACTTATGTACTATGTCAGATGCATTTCTACAATTGCTATTGTTTAAATATTTCGGCCAGTTTATAGATTGTATCTATATCCTAGCCAATAAAGATTTGAATATTGTTCAATCGCCCAAGGATATACTTACTGCTTTTTAAATTTTACCTTTGGCGTTGTCTGTGACATGCAAGATTTATATTCTCAGATCCCCTGTCAATATTTTTTTTGTTTAGTTCCACCCATTTTCTCGTTTTCTCGTTTAGGGCAAACCCATTCTTTTAGCTGGGGACCGTATGCCGCTTAACGTAGAATGGTATTAATCTGAAAATACCGCACTAAAGGATTCATGTTCACCGCCATATGCATAACATCGTTTGGGATAGGTCAAAATTATACTGTTTATTGATAAACATATTGAGTTGCGTTCAACCCGGGGCAAGGCGGCGTGGGCAGTAATATGCATTTTCATTACTGCCCATGAACAGGTTCAATCATACCGAGTCTGCAATATTTTTTACATTTGTCATGTTAGGTGGCTTTCAAAGTTCCAATTTTATAATGTATAAAAATAAAAATCTGATGTCACGGGTGAATTAAAAAAAACGGTTGAAATATGTAAATAACAGAATTTCTAACATATGTTCTTTTTCAAATTGTTAACAATAATTGTTAACTTTAATATATAGGTCTAAGAACATAATTAGAAGAGTTGAACAGTGTAATACGAATATGCAAATGCTTTTTCGTAAATAAGAGGACAAAAATTTTACCATGCAATTAAAGTTGCAGCTTAGCATATATTGAATCAGGTTGCAGCAAATGAGAAACTCAGTTTTCCCTACTATGTTACACAATAAAAGCTAACAATAATTATTTACTAGAATGATTCTGAAGAATTTTATGTTCTACTCTTGACAACAATCTTAAATCTTATATTTCATCGATAATACTCGTATCACTATCATTAGGCCTACTCCTTGATATCAACATGACATTTAAAGTCAAACATGTGTTAACGAAAGCCTGTATATAGATTTCACGTAGCAAAATTTCACCATACAATGTAAAATAATATTGAATCACTTTTATTTTCAGCTTGCAGCACAAAAAGAAGGAAAAAAATCCATACAACTTCTCATTAAGAAGCTCAATTCAGTTATAAATTGTAACAACAATAATATTAAGGTAGTCTAACTGTAATGATTTCCCGCGCTTTTTTCTCGAATGTCGGGAATACTCGGTTAACTGTCACTAACAGTCGACAATAATCGATGTTGCTTCGGCTACTATCGGCTCTGACGAGTAGCGTTGGAAGTCACCGAAAGCGAGCCGATGTTTGACGACGTCGCAAATTTATGCGCGGGAAAGCATTACAGTTAAACTACCTAAAATAAAGGGTTAGTTGTTCCACTGTCCTCACAAATGTCTCTGGTCTTATTTGTCATGGATATTATTCGTGTCAAAAGCATAAGACCTATATCTTGATACTGAACATGACTTTGCGTTCAAACATGTGCTAAAGAACGCCCGTAGATAGATACAACTTTGAAAAACATATTTGTGTCAACTCAAATACATTTGAGGATCAAAGCTTGAAATTAGGGTGTTGAACTGTATTTTTCTAACTTGCTCTATGTTTTTGTTGAATAAGCCTGA
This sequence comes from Corbicula japonica, assembly GCA_038501625.1. Classification (NCBI taxonomy): domain Eukaryota; kingdom Metazoa; phylum Mollusca; class Bivalvia; order Venerida; family Cyrenidae; genus Corbicula; species Corbicula japonica. Next base: position 7,770,282 of record JAZAYU010000020.1, on the reverse strand, counting down.
GGGTATTTAGCTAGTTTTCATAGGCGGATCCAGGATTTGTAGTTGGGGGGGGGGGGGGCGGAAAATAAACAATCCCACTGGGGGTCCAGGGGGGCGTAAGGGCCCTCGGTGGGTCCAGGGCAAAGCCCTGGCCAGGGGGCCGGAGGCCCCCGGAAGCTCCTTTTAGTCTTTTCTAAGGGATTCATGCACATTTAGGGGGGGGGGGAAATAAACAATCCGACTGGGGGTCCAGGGGGGCCGTAAGGGCCCCCGTGGGTCCAGGGCAAAGACCTGGTCAGGGGTCCAGGGGGCCGGAGGCCCCCGGAAGCTCCTGTGTTTTACTTTTCTAAGGGATTCATGCACATTTCTAGTCTCAATAATTCGAAAGCAAGCACAGACCCATTATCATACGGACGTTTTTGTTGTCTGTGCTTTACGTCTCAAGCAGTTACGATCAAAACTATGGTGGAAATCGACCCGATTTATATTCTTTTTTTTTTCACTCCCACATGAAAATTTCAACACTGGTATGTCAAATATCGTTACAAAACATAAATAATGATAAAAGTAACAATAAAATGAACGAATAATCCACAAAATAACTTATTAAACCTACCACAGCATATGCCGTTTACTCAGTGAAAATTATTGATAAACGCGAGTAAGATAAACTTTATGCGGTGTAATCGACATGGGTGGAGGTTTAAAATAGTTTTGCATAAAAGACGAAAACGTTACTTATAAAGGATTAGATACATTGATTCTACTTGAATGTGGCTTCTCAGGTATGTAATTTTTTAAAATACAATGTACGAGAGCTCTAATCTACTGTGTGCTTAAGGTATGAATCAAACGGAGACAAAAATAAGATCTTTTGCACAATATATATTTTGAATGTTTGCGTGTTTCCCACTTGGTGCATCCATGTTTGCTAACTCAAACGCAAAGTTTGAAGGTCGAATCAATTTCAGTAGATTGTAGATTAGATCACGATGTTTTGTAAAGCATCTAAATATATCATATAATTTTTTCAACAGCCGTTGGATCATGTTAAAATTTTACAAAAAATGAGAAGGAGTTGTTTGTGAATTGTTCGTTATGTCATTGTATTAGTGTACTCCTATTCCTTTAAACTCATACCATATCCTTACGATAAATAACAGAACACATGAAAAACATTTTGTTTTTGTATTATATGTATAGAGCACTTGGACAATCACTGTGCAGTGTGTGTGTGTGTGTGTGTGTGTGTGCTTAATGTAAACACATTTTTAACAAATCATACCAGTGAAACAATACATATATGCGTATAAGCATTTTACATATGTATAAACAAATGCTGCGAAACATCGGACAAATATATAAATCAAACAGAATATTTATAAGCGATATTATCTTAACTGCCAATTTTTATTTTTTAAATTTGTCTTGTCCAGTCAATTGTCCAAAGCTGAATGCCTTATTCACTCAATCACTTTAGCACGAAAACTTCGTGCAAAAAGGACATCTATCGGATACTTTATTCGACCAATGGAAATTAATTTTCTTCTAATTCACTATCATTCAACCGAAGAAAATTATATTTCCTTTAAACTCATACCATATCCTTACGATAAATAACAGAACACATGAAAAACATTTTGTTTTTGTATTATATGTATAGAGCACTTGGACAATCACTGTGAAATTAAAGAACGGGACAAGCAGGATAAAATAAAAATTGGCAGCTTTCTTCTTAAATCAAAATTACAATACAACCAAATATTAACATTTACACTTGACATAATGTTCAGTTATGTTAATTTATGAAAACAAGAATTCATAAACCCAATGACAAAGAAACAGCTAAACGCTCTTTCAAGTTATCTTTGACATAACCGTCTTTCACATTCTCACTAGCCCATCGGCCATGTCTCTTGAACATACGTTCCTTGATGCCACATTCACTGTTCGCAGCAGCGGTAGCTCCGCCACTTCTTAACGAATGTAAAGAATACTTTGTAATATCACGAACGTGTGTTTTAAAGCATTTAAAAACAGTTCACGTAAGTTAGTGTAGGAAGTCCTTGAACGGGAATTTCTAACTTTATATCCAGCATTTGTCTTTGACAAATTACAGAACAGATAATCATCTCCACCAAGGCCTGTCCACTTGATGTATTTCACAATGTTTTCATAAGGACACAAAACAGTGCCTGTTTTAGCAATCGTTAGCCAGTGTCCATCCCTATACATATCTGTTTTACTTTTCTCAATATAAATAGACATATATGACTGCTCAAAAGCTATGTCTGATACCTTTATATTCAATAACTCAGCACTGCGCAAAAAACCTGCATACGCTTAAATAATAGCGCAGATAATTCTTTGATTTTTGATATTTTTCTCTTCATACATTGAATCATAAACTGCCAAATTAACATCAATAGAAATTGGTTCTTTCTTATTTACAGGTTTAGCTAAAATCCTTTTGGCGGATTCTAATATATTAATGCTAACTTTAGAATCGGTAGGAGAAATTAAACCATATAATTCATAAAACTATTTCATGGCATAGAAAGCTGTTATCACTGGGACAGGACTATGCGCAGTTTGAATTAAAGAAGATAAATAAAGAGCCACAGTTAAAGTTTTAGCGGGCAAGACATCCCCACTCCCTAAAGAATTACTAAAAACCCAATTCGACCAACGTTTAAATGCCAGCTCATACTTTTTAGAAGTGCTTGAAGCTCTTGATTTCATCAGTACTTCCGGGAGTAGGTCGATCTTGTCCGCCAAAACAGGTGGCAACTCATCTATTTCATTTTTGTGGATCTGAAAAAAAAAGAGATTTAGAATAAAACATTTAATAAATACATTATTCACAAAATAAAAAATCACTTCTTGTCAAAATAATGCTTTTAATATTAAAGAGCAAAAACTAAACTACCGTTATGAATATGAACAACAGTTACAGATAGTCATCATCATCGTCATCATTCATGATCTTCGTCTGACTACGTGAAACAATCAAAATCTCGCAGTTCATATAAACAGATATTTATATAAGAATAATGTTCATTAATATTTCCGTTCCAGTGAACGTAAATAGCGCTCCAGTGAGCGTAAACAGTGCTCCAGTGAGCGTAAACAGTGCTCCAGTGAGCGTAAACAGTGCTCCAGTGAGCGTAGAACAGTGCTCCAGTGAGCGTAAACAGTGCTCCAGTGAGCGTAAAACAGTGCTCCAGTGAGCGTAAACAGTGCTCCAGTGAGCGTAAAACAGTGCTCCAGTGATCGTAAAACAGTGCTCCAGTGAGCGTAAAACAGTGCTCCAGTGAGCATTTTCTTTTCTTTCTTTTTCAAAAGAGTGTAAAACTGCTCCAGTGAGCATATCAGATATTTCCAGTGAACAAAGCAAGTTAATAAGTAAAACTGTTCCGAAGAGCATTCCTTTAAAAACTGCTCCAGTGAGCAAAACGAGAAAAAGTCTTCACGAAGAAATTGTAATTAACGGTTTAATCTTTATTAAACCTTGCTATTAAATCGGTGTATTGATGTTAAGGGAGACATCTCAAAAAAGGCAGCGTTCTTGAACGGAGGATTTATTTACCTTTATAGGTAATGTACAAGGCGAGCATGCCGAATTTCAAATCTGTATTACCAAAAATACCAAGACCGTTCTTACACTTAACATAATATTTAGACTCTGTCGGCAGAACTAAATACTCTTTTACACTGGAAATAAAACATCCATTTGGACATAACAACGGCCAAAAAGGCGCTGATTTCCACACAGGTACAACTAATATCCCCTTTGCCTGATCTAAGCGCATTTTATTCAAAACCCTGTGGATAAGATAGAAAGGCGGTACAAACAGACCGAACTTATTTGCCCAATTCACTGTAAATGCGTCAACTCCTAACGAACTAGAATTCCAAAACTTTGAATAAAATCTTGACAACTTAGCGTTGTGTTCTGAAGCGAACCAATCTATACTCAATTTCCCAAATCTTGATTCAATCAGCGAAAACACTTCTGCTGATATACCCCAGTCGTCTTGATCAATAATTTTAGATAAATAGTCTGCTTTTTCATTGAGAAAACGAGGAATCCATTCCATTTCCAAAGAAATAGAATTGCGCAAACATATATCAAATATACTAATTGCGAGATCCTGTAATTCTTTGTTCATAGAACCTTTGGTAACTATAGCAACAACGCCCTGATTATCTGAAAACCAGTTAACCCTCTGATTACTTAAAACGTGAACAAGCGATTTTAATACTGTCAAAACCGTAGAAAGTTCTCTCCAGGTGGAAGAGTTTCTTCTCTTGTCCAGTGACCATGCGACACGCCATTTATAGTATTAACAACATAACCAGCGAATCCTAAAGCTGAAGCATCACTGTAAACGACTCAAGAACCGATCTGAGACTGAAAAATATTTCTTAAATTTACAGAATCCAAACGTTCGAGCCAGAATTTTATCTGCGCGATACTGTTATCAGAAAGAGAAAAATATAAGAATCCCACGTGCGGGATTGTAGAATATCAAGACTCAAGTAACGAGTCATTATTTGTGTCACGTGACCTACTATAATACTCATGGAATTATTACATCTAGAATAAACTCCGACGCACATATATTAGTCCAAAATTGAAAGTTTTTAACTATAGCAACAACGCCCTGATTATCTGAAAACCAGTTAACCCTCTGATTACTTAAAACGCGAACAAGCGATTTTAATACTGTCAAAACCGCAGTAATGTTCTCTCCAGGTGGAAGAGTTTCTTCTCTCATCCAGTGACCATGCGACACGCCATTTATAGTATTAACAACATAACCAGCGAATCCTAAAGCTGAAGCATCACTAAACGACTCTAGAACCGATCTGAGACTGAAAAATATTTCTAAAATTTACAGAATCCAAACGTTCGAAACAGAATTTTATCTGCGCGATACTGTTATCAGAAAGAGAAAAATATAAGAATCCCACGTGCGGGATTGTAGAATACCAATACTCAAGTGACGAGTCATTATCTGTGTCACGTGACCTACTACAATACTCATGGAATTATTACATCTAGAATATACTCCGACGCACCTATATTAGTCCAAAATTTAAAGTTTTTTCTCAATCTTCCTTTTACAAGAATACTTTTTTGCCCCTGTTCGTATTCATGAAAGTCATGAGTAAATCTAGTATAATCAAACTCATACTCATCTTTTAATAATTGTTTCATTTTTTGGATGCTGGCTGGTTCCCGGGCTGTCTGAATGTATATGGGCAGTCTCGACGGAAATGATTGAATTCTCAGCACGCGAAACAGGGACCAGGAGCGGCTGTACCGTAGCTTCCGGAAGTGCTATTGTAACGGGGTCCACCGAAGTAGGGACGAAAAAGGTTCCCTCTGCCAAACCCAGTGGTAGCTGATCTCTCGGGCGTGCCATAAACTCCAGGCATGTTGCGAACTGGAACATTAAAATCCATGGAACTAAATCCCGTAGTTCCTGAACGTTTCGCGGTAGGGATTTTACTGGCTTGCTTCTCTTTTTCGCTTGTTTAGCTTTTTCGTCATGCTGCTATTGAGTTCGTATTGTATTTTATGTCCTTCAAATTTCCAACTTAAATTTTTCTTGGATTTCAATTTGTTCACTTCTGAAGTCACTGACCTTGAATTTCCTTGTACTTCGTCCCTTAAAACTTGAAACTCCTGTCTCTGAGTTCTAAGTTCATCTAACACAAGTTGCAGTTGACTACTAAACGCTTGTGAACTATCATTTATCTGCAAACCTTGACCACGTGGCCAAAAGTCCGAATTCTCCTCTGCCATAATAATTACACACACTATTATAAATTTAAATTTGTCTTGTCCAGTCAATTGTCCAAAGCTGAATGCCTTATTCACTCAATCACTTTAGCACGAAAACTTCGTGCAAAAAGGACATCTATCGGATACTTTATTCGACCAATGGAAATTAATTTTCTTCTAATTCACTATCATTCAACCGAAGAAAATTATATGTTTCGAAACTTATTGCACGCGTAGCGTGCGAATTTTTTTTGACATTTTATATATTTTCCTTTATATCATATTTCATTACAGAGAAAAAAAAACTTTGCTTGGGCAATTTTAGGGGGGGGGGGGGGGGGGGTACGCCGGGTTCGCCCCCCTGGATCCGCCTATGGTTTTGATTATACAAAGTAAGTTGCAGATCGGCTAACATTGATTTTTGTTTAGTGTTATTCTCAGCTTGCAACACAGTTTTCCAGATAATTTTCACAAAAAGTTAGAAATTGTCACAACAACAATATAAAAATAAAGATTTTTTAACGTTCCAATATCCTGAAAAATATGTCGAGTCTAATGTTTCATGGATAATATTCGCATAACTAACATTTTGCCTAGTTCTTGAAAAAAAATGTACACCCAAACATGTATTATATTACCACTAAATAGAAAGCACATTGCTTAATAGATTGCTTTCTCATCCCAAAACTAAAGTTTAAATTATTTCCGAAGTTCAGACAAAAGCAATTTAATACCGAAACCACCATTTCGTCTTTAAAGTAATATGTGTTTACATGTGTGACTTTGTAACACATAAACAAATACTTTACACTTAAAGTTTTTTGATATCTCAAATTTCTTTCTTACTTGGCAAAAAAAAAACCTTTAAGGTGGATGTTAAAATAAAACTGGAAAAATTGCTTCTTAAGAATCAATTTCTCAGGGTCTTGTAAAACATGTAAAAACATGTTGGGTTGACGTTTAAATAAAACTAAAAAATTTAAAAAAAATATGAGGTCATTAATTTCTTATGGGTTTGAAATCTTGTCTTGGTCTAGACCAGAAAATCTCCACGAAATGTCATTATCACTCGCGAAACATAGTGTTTTTACAGTGGGTATGCTTTAAGGTCACAGATTTTATATTCTCCGGTGATGCTTCCTGGAATTGCCTCGTACATCAACACACTGACATCACCGCACGTGATTGCGTCAGAGCACTGGCAGGTATGCACACATTTTGTTGGGGCACTGTCCGTCTTGACTTGGCAGCGTTTACGTTTTCCTTCGAACTTGAGGGTTTCAGCGTTGGACCGGTAAAGGACCTGAAATAGTTGATATATATTGTTTAATAACTGTATGGCACTCAAAAATTATTACCTGATACTAAGAAAATGTTCGAACTTTTATCACCTGGTGCATAGCCAAATGTACGCACCTTTGTCAACAAATACTCAGAAATGATACGCTCCTGATCAGCAAATTTAAATTTCACTGTTTGATACCTGATACTCAAATAAAGCACCATTCTCACCTGATACTTAGCAAATACACTCTCCATTGTCACTAGAAACCAGATACGAGTTGGCATTTTTCACCAATAAACAGCATGTATAACAAGTTTACAACCTTTGTCTATTGAATGATACACAGCAAAAGTATGTTTTATTTGTCCTATACATCTTTAACTTGATGCAAAGAAAATGTTCGCCCGTCATTCATCTGCAAGATTTTTTGTCCTTTTCTTGCCTGATACATGTATCTTTTTTTCACCTGATATTCCGGTATTGTAGGTTCCTTTGTCACCTGATGCACAGCAAATGTACGTATCATTATCACTTTTCACACCGTAAATGTACGTACCTTTTGTCATAAGATGCACAGAAACTTTACCTTTGTCTCAAGATGCAAAACAAATGTACGTAATTTGTCACTTTTATGCACACCAAATGTACGTACGTTTGTCACCTGATGCACAGCAATACATATCAAACGCGTTAAACTCAGCTGATTACCAGCCGTTTTACGCACCTTCGTCACCTGTGGTCCAGTGGGGCTGTTACACACCAAGCCATCCCCAGAGATTTCAAGATCGAAGGGCGAAGTTCCGTTCAGACCGAGCACTGTGGTGTTTATCGTCATCCAGTAGTACGGGGCCGTACTTGTCGTGCTCCGTTTAGGAAGAGGCATACAGGTGGTTACGTTGTCATCAAGCAGGAACATTACATTGTTCATCATCTTGTCCTTCGAAGCGATCGTTCCATGGAAAGTTATATCGTTATCGGTTACTGTAAAACATAACAAAGCGTATAATTTCTCATTTGAAATGTGTTTTTTTGAAAAGGGGAAATCAATAGCGATCATTTAAAATAATTGCTGGTAAAATTCTTTCCCCTTTATCGCTTTATCGTTTGTTGTCACATCTGAACAATACAGATACAGAACACCTGATAAAATATGCGCTGATATACAAAAAATCCTGAAAGTTCATAACTAAGATTAACCTTTAGATAACATCAATGTGATCGCACTACACAAACTACAGTCGAAACACTTCTTTCGTGCACTGCAAGTATCGAAACGAACATGTAACTACAAAACACATGCACATTTCATTTCCTACCTCAATTCAAAAAGATCTTCAACCTGAATCCGGACAAAGTCATATAGCCAAAATTGCAATGTCAAGGTTTCTTATGATAACTATAACACTCATTCCCAACGCTACTGTTATTACTCTATAGTCACACTCTCACACTAAATACAGTTAGGGCGTGGGTTATTAACTTACTGGCACTCGTTTCAAGTGTATATCCCGGATTGCACTTTCCATCCGTATTCACAAGTCGAACGTACTTGGCATACAGCAGTTTATTTTGCTTGTAGATAATTTTGTTGGAAACTGTCATGCCAGCGTCCCACTGAGGAATACAAAAGTAAATGACATTAAAATGTAGATTCTCACATACAGCTGTGTACTTAGTCTTGTAGTACGAATGTAGTTTGCAATGAACATAAATCAGCTGTTGTCACTGGTAACAAGAGCCACTGGTACAGTCACAAGTTCTAGGATTCAAAAAGCGATATGATGGCGACCGATTCTAATACCATTTTGTAACAGTCGTGAAGTATTGAACCACCATCATTATTGGGAGACTTGAATCTGAATTATTTTGATAAGACAGGGTAACATTTAAAACTAGCCTTACCCATGCTGAGATATTGGCGGGTATTCTTTGTTTGTGCTAATCTGGGTAAAATAAATGAGTAGTTCATCAAAGCTTAAAAAGGTGTTTAATTTTTTTATTCTCTCTACGATATTTGACTACCATCCCTTTTTCTTTGCAATGCTATAAGCTTCTTATGTTGTATATCTTTGTGTGTTTTTGCATGCAACATCGTTTAGCTGATGGGTGGGTTGGCTTAGAGTGAACAACGAGCAGGTAAGTGTGACGGCTTCCAATGAATATCTCACTGAACAATTAATTTTTCTTGGAATCTGATCGAAGTATTTCATTTGAAGAAATGTCATATGAGTTGGAAATAAGTGTTACACCATTGCTAGGACGCTATACATGGGAAATTCTGGACTACCACCCTAAATTCCTCGGACAAGTCTCTTGAAAATGGTTGCCTAGAAATGGGCATATATGACCAGCCAAAGAGATGATGCAAGTCCGTCATTAATCTCAAGGGAGATTTTTTAAAAGAGTGCATTATATATTGTAATGAATACATTTCGTAAAAGCTGAACAGGTGCTGGCTGAAGATATTGACTTTTACCTCATATTTAAAATCTCTTCATTTTTTAAATATTTTTTTAAAATAACGAAATCAAAAAGACCAAAACAACATCATTACCGTGTGAGAGAAGTTATGAAAGTGAAGATTGTCTTCGCTCCACTGCAGCCTGACATCATCTGCCAGTGGAGCCTCGCTTGCATCGATCTGGACACCAGTCACGCGTTTAGCAACCTTGAGGTCAATCTGGAAGAATGGTATAAATTTCATGTATTGTTATGTCACTAAATCTGAGATAAACATACGGAAATGTTAGTGTTTAGGTCGTGAGGTCCTAACCGGCTACCGCAGTATGCTGTTTCCAGTCCTTTCGTCACACACGCATGACAATACGCATGGCTCCTTAGCATGAGGAGTCACATGTTCGAAGCCTACTTTGATAAAACATAATAACGGTGCGAGGACTGCTTTTCACCTAGGGAATAGGTTTACGGCGTGACTCAGTAAGCCTCTAGAACTATTTTGGTCACATTTAGATCATATATTTTATTTAGCTCTAACTCATAAATCCTGCAAAAGAAATCCTGCAATGTATATCAATTGGTAATTTCAGGATGCAAACGCACAAAACTATTATGCAAATCAGACATCTAGATCTGGCATTGTATGTAAATTACCGGTGCCTTTGTGTCGAACGTACTGCTTGCAACCCAGATTTGATTGCCAGAAAACTTCACGCCGATTCCAAATTCGTCTGTTGTGTCTGCTGTCAGGTACGCAGGTACGTCTTTCATAGTGACCTTGACCTCTACGACAAATTCATCTGCGGACAGGTCGTCGACAAGTTGCACATTGCACACAAGTGGTACGGTGAGTTCCGCTCGGTCTTGCTCACCAGAGTGAGCCGTCCTGAAGAAATATAACCATGTTATGGTGCAGGGGCAAAAGGGTTAACTCAATCATAGTACCGACCATATTTTAGCATTAAAACCGCAAACGACATTTTGGGGCGGGTACGCATAGTTTTAGTTTACACGGGCTTAAAATAGCATGTTTAAATTTCTCTGGGATTAGAATTCATGCTTTTTCCCCTAATGCGAATGAAATGCTAGTAAATTATGTCGAAAATATTTTTTTTTAAATTGGTACATTCATAATTATTAGATATTGTATTTTTATCTAACATCACCGTTGATTGCGTCTTTTTGTCCTAAAAATTTAGTGATGACGAAAAATGGAGAGATATTTACCGCTTCTACGATTGTCTCTTTATTGTATTTCCTTATTTCGCATGTCTCAGTTCTCCATTTTTACCGCGGGAAGTGCCCTAGTATACATCAGACTAGTCATTCTTTATATCCCAATGATGTTAATATTATAAAATGTTTAATGTTGGTGTATCCATGATACGCGTGTATTCGGAGAAAAATTAAGCGCCACAGAAAGACAAAGTGAACGTCATTATCCACATACCAGTCGGAAAGTTCAGTCGTGATTGGACCAAGTTTAACGCAGACGACATTTTTCCCCTTTGAAATCACTTCCGCGCTTTTGAACGTCAAGTTTGAAGCAGTCAGATTCTTGGGTATAGGAGTTTCGATTGTCATAGGGCCAGCAGTAACAGATCTCTGTGTGACAACTCTCATCCTGTAGGCCAATGTTGAGCCGGCCTGGAACTTCGAGGTGCAGTCATTTTCTAATGTGAACGTGTAGTTGACGTTTGTCTGAAAGTTAAAAATGACTTTTACTTTTTTTCATGGCAGATTCGGATTGTTCCATTTACGCACATTTGATTATTGCCAAAGAGTCATTCAATTACTACATGTACATTGCACCGACCGCACTATTTATTCAACAAGACCTTAGATCTAATCTCGATTGCATAACGGCGGACTTATACCTGTAAAATCTACCCTATGCCTTTACAACAGCTGCGTGGACACAAACAGTAGGTCTCCATCTTGTCAAAGTAGGCAAATATGACTGCGTTGTAAAATGTTGATATCAATTTGAAGTCAAATCACTATTAAAAACTCACTGAACGTAACATATTATGTTCACATTTATGTGATGCTGAATTCAATCAATTTGCAACTAAGTAGCAAATATTGCAGTTTGGGTAATCTCGGAAATCGGAAGTGGTGTAATTATTCTGAAAAATAGTTTAATATAAAAGACTAGGATAAAAAAAATCGTACAGCATATGGTGTCGGAGCTCCTGTTGTAAAGTTGACTGTCCCTTCATTAAGATGCACTCTTGTTCTCAGAGTAGCAGTTTCACCCTGTACTGCATCGGGCATCATCATTACGTACACCTGGAATGTCACTGTGTTTGAGTTGCTGAGTGCTGGAGACTGCATACCGGTATTGGAAATATTGACAGTCAACACTGCTGAGTCATACACAGCGGAAGTCGACTGGTACGTTTCTAGGTACAAGGCAGAGTCAGAAATAGCACATGGCATGTTGTTTCCGTAGAAAGTTGGGTTTACTGAAATCATGTACAAATAAAGTCCCAAGTCATTTATTTTATCAAAAAAGTGAAATATGCATAAATATCAGGAATTGCCACATTCAGAAAAAAGCCTCTCCAGTCACAGCCAAGCAAAGAGAGAGAGAGAGAGAGAGAGAGAGAGATGAAAGAGAGAGAGAGAGAGAGGGAGAGGGAGAGAGAGAGAGCATAGTTAATTAAATTATCGGTTTAAAAGATACGCCACAAACAACACCAATTAGAAACTTAGGGGTTACCGCCTTGAAACGGTCAGTTGCAAATCAACTTGCCCGAACAGGTTCTCAAATCAAGAAACACGCACTAGTTGTCTTGGTAAAATAACTCCAACTCACCCATCAGCTTAACAATACACAAACATATAAAACATAAGAAGCTAATAGCACTGCAAAGCAAAAGGAGCGAGTACTCAATAATCTTACCGAGACCAGAGCCCCTGGAGTCAAATCAGCAAGAATACGATGGCAGGGATAAAAGAAACAAATCGACCTTCTAGGTTTTTTAAAGAAAAGATTTCCCCATAAACTGTCATAAACTCTGAAACCTCTGCCAAAGTCGTGCAACCAAAAGAAGAAAGCATAATGATCAACTGTAGATAGGTTAATCACCAGGCCTGCAGAGCGCTGTAGAATATCACGTTGGTAACCTTTCTTTTTGAATTGACAGATGGTTTTTACGAAGAACGGGTGAAATTAATATTGTCTTATATTTTCTTTAGTTTATAAATTAAATCTCCATAAAAACTGGCTGTGAAATACCTTGTTGCAATAGTGATTATAAACTGCACCTCTACATCAAATAAAAAAGAAACGAAACAAACGTACGTGAAAGTATACTAAGTTTTCCCGTGGTGAACAACTCAAAGTCGTATAGGTACATCGTCTGTTCTGGGATGTCGAATGATATCACTGCAGAACCAGCGTATCCCGGCGCCGGATTGGACATACCAAGAGTAACTGAGAACGAGGTCTGAAATACAGCTCAACATGTTGACAAATTGATGTGATAGTCAATATAATATTGTTATTAACCAAGTGAATTCATATTGGCCTTGCTACTGGGCCTAGGGTATTCATATTAGCCAGAGGCCGAAGGCCGAGGGCTAATGTGACTGCCTGAGGCCCAATAACATGGCCAATGTGGATTCACTTGATTAATGACAATTTTATTAATTAACACAATGAAAACATCAAATTTTTTTGGGCCAATATAAGAATTCCTGGACCAATACAAGATTTGGTGGTCCACTATGAGATAGTCAATTAATAAATAAAGAATATCAGGTTACAGTCTTTTGATAGCAGGTGATATTGGACAAGGCCGATATGGTCGTGGGAAAGGCGAGGCTCTGCCGGGCCTTTTAAGACGTTATTGGTCGAATTTTTATCATGCAACTTTATTAAAATTGCATTGACAGCGTTCACCTGATATTTTCAAGTGTTATCAGTCATTGACCGATAACACTGATTAAGGTCCGTTCTCTTTGACGGAATATTTTTTCAAGAAAAGCACGCTTCCCTCTCTTTTTTTGATGACACCCTCCCCTGTCTTTTTTTCTTTATTTCGCCTAAATATGCAAGCACTAAAAAGACAGTTGTATAATATCGTATTGAAATTAATAGTTTGAAAGTTCTCCAAAAGAAAAAGTAGCCCTTCGTACTGCTAAAGTCTATAATTCCACGCGTTACAGCCCCTCATTGCGAAGAGCTTTGAAAGTAAAGCTGACGTCATTTTCAAAATCAATATTCCTTCCGGCACAATAGTCTATTCAATTTCGGACTTATCTACCTTATAAATTTCATTAGACTGAAATGTGTTTCAATTGTTTCTTATTCTGTGCTGGTGGATTTTAACAATTGATGATTAGAATGTTCCCGACCTAATGCCTGCGTCTAGGTCATTTCAGTTTCAAAAACAACAAACTAAAATGGTTGTGTTGCTGGTGTTAAATTTCAACTGTCTGAGACTGAAGTAAAAATAAAATGAAGAATATTCGTTTGTGTATATTTTGACAAGAAAATACAGAGACTAGCTTTTATTCAAGTAGTCAACTGAAAAAAGTAAGTGGATTTTGCACATGTATTGGAATGGAAGCCTACGACCCGTTAACTTCAGGTGTTGTTTGATGAATGTTCAAATTTTGCAAATTTATTTTTGTTTTTAATTCAAAAAGCCCCTAATATGTTTTTGATATTTCAGTATTCTTAACACATTATAAAAGTGAAAACAATTTCAACAAAATGGCCGACTTTTTACAGAATTGTCTCCAGAACATATGTGTAGTTGATTTCGTAACAGCGGCCTCGGTAGCTCAATTGGTAGAGCGTCAGCACGTTAAGCCGGAGTTCCGAGCCAAAAACAGTGCTGAAAGTTCTAACTCGTACATTAGCATCTAGAAGCTCCTGAGTTTTGATCTTTTATATATACAAACTGTATCTAAAAAATGACTGTCTTGATATCTCTAATCCTATTTTGTTCTTACATATAATTCAACTACGTGCTTACATACATCTAGGAAGAGAGTATGTGTCCATATCATCGCCTACATTGTGTCATCAATCAACAGATTGGGACTCAAAAAGAATACGTACTATTTGTCTCCTACTACAGGTAAATACTGTCAGTTGGAAATCGTGCGCCCACACTTCAATTCCATTAACATCTACACCAATGCTCAGGGAGAACGTTTTGTCGCAGAGTTCAGGGTTTAAAACCTGATATACGATCTCAACAGCTAACAGGTATTTGTGGTTGGAATATGGGTCAGAGGATTCTGAAATGATCAATCCCATCAAAACATCATGAGTTTCCTCTGGGGCCGTTTGTTTGAAATCTTATGGTGGGTTAAATTATCATAGGGCTCAGTTTTTAATTCTTAAAAGTGCAAACATATTCAATTTTATTTTATGCATTTGTATTGTCCAACAATATTTAACGGCCTCTGCAATAATTAGATAAATAATAGTTTACCAAGTAAAGAGTGATATGCAATAGTGACAGGTCAATATTGTTGAGCAATACAAAATACAAAAACGTAAAAGTGTCGATTGACATCAAAAATATTCAAAAGGTTTCGAAAAGCTCTCCTTATTTCATTTGAAAATTTAACACCGCGAATAAGTTTCAACAGCAGGCCCGTGTTGGTCGTACATGCTGGTGTTTCTAGTTTTTCAACATTCGTCACTACATGCAACATAAATAAATGTATTATTAATTTTATTTTAAGTGTTTTATTCTTTTTAAATTATGCTCGTTTAGGTTAAATGAAACTTTAGCGAGTAAGGTATGATACTAAGGTCTCCGAACAATAACAGATCGTAATAATTCCATTTTAAATATACTGTAAAACGCTTTAAATTCGCGAGGTCAAAATTTCGCAATTTTAGTAAAAATCCGCTATTTTATTTATTCGCGTATTTATGAATTCGCGACGTCATAAAAGGTATTATATGTGGCATTTGAACTGATTAACAGTTATATGTTAAATTCCCTATTTTCGGATATACTTATTTTTGGATATACGGCAACTCGTCATTTATTCGCGATATTTATGAATTCGCGAGGAAAGCAATTCACAAATATTAGCAAAATTAAACTAACGCGAATAACACCAGTTCTACAGTAGTGAAATATGCATAACAGGAATGACCACATCAATGAGAAACACAGTCTCTCCTATTTCATGAATAAGAATATTTAAATAACAGGCCTTCTTCAGTCGTTATGGCACTGTCATCGGTATACATGTATAATAAAAACATCGAATTTCTGTCAAGGAAAAATGCAGTGCAATACAACTTTGCACAAATAATCTTCATTAATGTATCTATCTTCATTTCACATAGTTAAGTTAATAAAAGTAAGACTAAGAACAGTAAAGGAAATGTTCGGACCTAACGATTCACTAAAATGGCAGTAATATGCATTTCCATTACTGCCCATGAAGAGGCTCAATCAATCCGAGCCTGCAATATTTTCATATTTGTCGTGTTCGTCGGTTTTCAAAGTTTCCTTTTCATCTATTTGAATATCACAGTAGCGTTGTTTGTGCCGTGTGGCGGCTGTTAAAAAGTCTCCCCGTACATTCAATCAGTACTGTTATCAGTTACGTCCTTTGAAGGTCGTTGAGCACGATACGTATGTGCTATGTCAATAGTACTTCTAAAATTGCCTTTGTTTAAATATTTCGACCAGTTTATAGATGGATGGTTTCAATTTCCCAGCCTATACAGATTCGGATATGGTTCGATCACCTAAAGGATATAATTCCTGATTTTTTAATTTTGCCTTTGGCGTTGTCTGTTATATGCAGGATTTATATTCTCAGATCCCCTGTCAATAATATGCTTTTCCATTACTACCAATGAACAGACTCGATCAAACCGAGCGTGCAATATTTTCATATTTGTCGTGTTCGTCGGCTTTCGAAGTTCCCTTTTCATCTATTTAAATAAGTTCACAGACATTGCAAAACACTTTTTTTAGATTTATACGTGGGTATAATAATCCTGACAACAATATGTTGTGTCCTTTTGAAAGACTGTTTAAATATTCAAGAGAAAAAACAACGTTTGTATCCCCATTTACACGAACAGGAAGCGACCAGGAAATTCAGTCAAACAACCGTTCACAAATATCTTATATTGTATACATATGTTTGTCAACAGGATACAAGATATTGTTGTCAGTATCACTTTACTCGTGTTGGCATTTAAATTGATGTTTTGGGTTGTTGTGTTTTGTGAATTTTTGACAATAGGGAACTTTTGGATCGAGGACATTTTCTTCTCACGTCTCTTATCATATGCAAAAAAAACACCATAAAACGTTTATTTGTGCAAAGTTTCATTGAACGGAATTTTGCCGTTAAAGAGAATTTCATAATTTTCTTTTTTTTACCGATGAACGTGCAATGATGACTGCAGACGACCCTTAAATCATACCATACGACCTAATCTCACAGGCGGACGTTGTGAAGAATACAATTATGCTTTATTCTTATCAAGAGACAATTTATGAACACTTGAATGTTTTATGAAACAGAAAAACAACATTTGGAACAAATTTACCTTTGTTTACAATCATCCCGAAATCTAAAGTCATGCTCGTCTTCAGTGGACAGGAGTCGAAACCAGTTGTGTTGATCATTTGTTTTATCAAGGAGTACTTGTAAGCATTGCCAACACTAATTAGGCTCATTTTTTGAATAAAGATGTCTTCTTTAGTGTCGTTAAGGACTAGAGCTTTCACCTTCAAGGTCGCCTTGGGATACGTAATGTTCATGGACAGAGTTACAACTTTAGGGTCTCCTACATTCATATATGCGTCTTCGCCGGTACTGACATCGAAACTTGATACCTCTGTTACCGTCTGTGGTGGTGTGATAAATATATAAAACAGTGTGGTACCAAATATTTAACAACGTTGTGATAACATGAAGGTGATTATATAAAACACATATAAAACAAAACAATTCATTAATAGTTTTTTTATAAAAACAGCTCATTATTTAAATTAAAAAACCTTTATAGTGATTAGCGTGTAATATTTAAACAACAAACAAACATTTCTTGTAGATTTTAAACTTATTTCAATATACTAGGGTTATTGAAAGTATTTTTATTGTACGATATCTTAAAATCATGAAACTTAACTTGTCAAAAGAAATTACATTTCCTCGTAATTTCAATCTCTGAAAAAAGTGAAACATGCATATCAGGGATGACCATATCCAGTAGACACAGTCTCCCAACAAAGCCAAACAGCAGAGAGGAAGAGAGCATGGTATAATAATAATCAGTTTCAATATGGACGCCACAAACAATTACCAAAGTTGAGAACCCGATGGTTACCGCCTTGGAACGGTCAGTGGCAAAACAATTTGCCACTGGGGCTTTAAACCAGGTTCTAGGGTACACCAACCTCACCCTTGTCCAAACAGGTTCTCCTATCACAAAACAAGTACAAGTTGTCTTGGTGAAATAACTCCAACTCACTCAACAGCTTAATAATGTTGCATGCAAAAGCACACAAACATATATAACATAAGAAGCTAATAGCATTGCAAAGCAAAAGGGCGAGTACTCAATGATCTTACCAAGTCAGAGCATCTGGAGTCTTATCAGCAAAATACGATGACAGGGATAAAAGAAACAAATCGAGCTTCTATGTTCTTTAAAGAAAAGATTTCCCCATAAACCTTCATTACCTCTTACACCCCTGCCATCGTCATGCAACCAAAGAGGTAAGTATAATGATCAACTGTGGATGAGTTAATTACCAGGCCTGCAGAGCGCTGCAGAATATCATGTTGGTAACCTTTCTTTTTGAATTTACAGATGGTTTTTTCGAATAACTGGGGGAAATTAACATTTCGTAATTTTATAAATTAAAACTCCATAAAAACTGGCTGCTGAAATACCTTCTTGCACAAGTGATTTTAAACTGCAATGTTCAGTATTTTTGAATTAAATCAGGGTATCGGCGATAAAACTTGCAAAAGGTTTCCTTAATCTGTGATACCGATAACCTTGTTTTAAAAGGTTTTGTGTTATTCACGTTTACGATTACATTCATTTAAGTCATTAACATCATTGTAAGCTCTAGAAAAGTGAACAAGCTGTGAGATATAATCCCCATAAGATGTTGCACGAGGCACATCGCCGTTTAAAAACGGAAAATTAACTGTATTCGAGGTTTTTGAAATAAAGATGGAGTTACGACAGTCTTGCATGCAACCCTCGATATAATTAAAATTAAAATCATCTCTTTTATCATATATTTTAGTAGTTACGTATCCGTTTTGAATAGAAAGATAAAGATCGAGAAAGTGTGCTTACTTATCTGAAGTGTTTGCTTTATTAAGTTGTATTTCATTAGGATAAATTTTATTAACCAGAAATGGAAAATTGTTATTATCTATATTTAACAAATCATCAAGGTACCACGAGGTGTTGTTAAAGACTGTAATAATGCCATCCTGATGTTCGGTAGAAAGAGACAACATAAAATCTTTCATAACAGTATAAAAACAGATCAGCAACAAGGGGTGCACAATTAGTACCCATTGTAATGCTTATTAATTGTTTATAAATAGAGGTACCAAATCTTACATAAATATTATCCAATTAGAAGGCGAGCGCCTGGATAAGGTCTTGACAGGTCCATGAAGTATAATTATCAAAAGAACCATCTCTAAAGAATGTCCTATATGTCGTTTAGTTTTATAGGAGTGATATGTTTCATTATTTAAGAATATTTACATTCCTATTGATTTCTTCGTTTAAAAAAATTCGGTTCATTTTGCATGAACCGCATGACCCGTAATGACGTCAGTAACGTCATGGCTGTTACTAAATTGAAAACTCCCACGTATTACTCCCCCTTTTCACTTAATACTAATTTTTGAAAGCGTTCGACTTAAGTTTATTTAAAGAAAAAAATGAATAAAATGTAAATATAAGTAATGATTCTTATTTTGGTGCGGTTCATGCAGATTGGACGTGCACGCGAGAGCTGGCAAATTTACCATAAAGCGCTAGCGCGCTTTATGGATTTGCCAGCTCTCGCGTGCACGTCCAATCTCCATGAACCGCACCAAAATAAGAATCATTCCTTAAATATGCGATTAGGTGACAATTTTATTCTTTAATTATTTTTAAATAAATTAGTGCATTGAGCCATCTGCAAACCGGTCATATTGACGGAAATAACCGAACATAAATGAATTGGAGATAAACGAATTGACGGTTGCAGGTATGTAAAAGCGTTAAATTTAGTCGGAGTATGGACAGAAGAAGCAGAAGATAGCATTTGAGTTAAAATGTTGTTGTTGTTTTTTTTATTATTTTGTACGCCATGATTTTTTTGTATGAACAAATACCTTTGTATGAACAGCGACCTGGTTGGAGTTATTTCACCAAGACAACTTGTACTTGTGTGTTGATTTGAGAACCTGTTGGGGCAAGTGTGAGGTTTTTATTTGCCACTGACAGTTCCAGGGCGGTAACCCCTCGGGTTCTCATTTTTATTAATTGTTTGTGCTGTCTTTTTTGAAACTGATCATTATATTAACCATGCTCTCTCTCCCTTTTCTTCTTGACTGTGTGGGGAGACTGTTTTTTCTGAATGTGGCGATTCCTGATGTGCATATTAAACGTTTTCTTCAATTAAATGGAAAGTTTTCAAGTGACGTCACCACGCAATACATGACGTAAATGCTTGCATGCTATAGGGTTTTTCTATAAATAGCAGGCAGAACAATCCAAAATTATAAACGTGTTGAATCACTAATCCCAGAATAATACATGGGACTTTAAATGGTGTACTCGAGTACATACAAAGGTCCAATACTGGAACCAGATAACACACAAGAAAAACACCATTTAAATATAACAGAAGGTCGTTGAACATACAACCTTCAATGTGGTATGTACGAGTATTTGGGTGAGTGGGGGAGGGGTGTGACAAATGACTGAGGCATGCAACGATAACAGTATTGATTGAGACGTTTTACGGCAGCAACACAGCACAGTCAAAACTACTGTGATTACAAAAAAGTGAAATATGCATATCAGGAATCGCCACATTCACAAAATACAGACTCCCCACGCAGCGAAAAAGAAACGAGGAAGAGAGAGCATATCTGTTATAAGTATGGCAATTCAAACAGGATGCCAATAACAATTAACGAAAAAAAGAACCATTGGAGTTACCGCCTTGGAATTTTAAATGAATACAGGAAAGTGGTCTTCGACCGTCTTGAGTTATTTTCAAGAGCAGAAGCCATGTACTTTGTAATAATCAATCTCTTTCGCAGAGTTGTCGTTCCAAACACTCACTTTACACCTCTGCGAAAGGCTCAATGTCAAGATTTTTGACCAAACTAAGAAGCGTCGTTGTATACAGTTATAATTATGAATTGAAAAGCTTGTGGTATTAAAATCTTAACTGTCTTTCATTAAAACCGAAGAAACCTAAGCTATTTTATAGTAGTTGGTGAACTATTTTTTTAGGTAAAGTATAAGTAGTTGAAAGTAGTAAGAGCCTATGAAAAATCAGGGAATACAAATACAGTAATACCAACGATGTCGATTGTAGAAAATAACTGATCTGGCTGATCAAGATATAGTTGCCATCATCATATTCCATCCCAGCACTCGTCCAGTATCCGGTCCCGTTCGGATTACCTCTAATAGAGACATACACGACTTCGTAGACTATTTTAATTTGCAAATCCGCTCCCGTTCCAGATGAACTAGTCACAGTTCCGAGTTCTAGAACAGCCCTTGTATTGTAAGAAACCCCCTGCAATTCAAAAACAACTTTTCGACTAACGAAACTTCAGGTGTGTATCTGTGTGAGTCTGTGCTAAAATGTATGCAATCAAGCGACCTGTTTATCGTTGTCTGTTCTATTTAAAGATTTTATTCGGAACTTTGACAAGTGCCAATTGGAAACAAAACATAATGCGTAGAGTTCGTCAAATCATTTGGCTTTTTATATTTAATCAACAACACCGTTTTTGTTTCATTTTATACATATTTATAATTTTAATTTTGTTTTCTTTCTATATCTATTCCCAAAGCTGCAAAATGTTCAATTTCGTCTGTTTCACTTTTTGACGTCATGTTTAGGAATCTAAACTAGAGACCGTCGAAGACGTGTGAAGCTCCCCGAATGTGTACTGTGTCACAAAAACGGTTAGTTGTATACTGTTGATGTTAATTTCGAAAAATTAATGGTGAAATGTTATAAAATCAGACATAATCAAACCTGCGCGTGAAATGTTGTCTCATTCTTGTGATCATTTCTGTGAAATAATTTAAAAATCCAACTTCAAATAACAAAGTTATTGGCCGGACTCAATGTTGCTTCACGGTCATACTGTGACGACCTTCAAGGTGGCGACTCAAATGTTGCCCGACACGTCGTCTCAATTTGGTGATTATTTCTATGAAATGCTTTTAAAATCCAACAATAACAAAGTTATGGACACGAATTTACTACAAGCTCATGCTGTGTCCTTGGCCTTCAAGGTAGCGACCCAAATGCTTTGCGCGACACGCCGTCTCATTATGGTGATCATTTCTGAGAAATGATTTTAAAACCCGACTTCAAATAAGTAATGGACCGGACACGATTTTGCTACAAGATCATGCTGTGACCTTGACCTTTAAGGTTGTGACTCAAACGTTGCGTGCGACACGTCGTCTCATTATGGCGATCATTTTGTGAAATAATTTTAAAATTCTTCTTCTAATAAAAAAAGTTATGGGCCGGACACGAATGTGGGACGTACGGACTGACGGACGGACGAACGTTCCCACAGATGTACATTTGTTGGATATTTCTTTTGTTTAAAACTACCATCACGCAAATATGTACCCATAAGACACAATGGAATGAATGGGAATGTGTGTGGATTAAGCACTCATTGGGTATCCTGGTACCCAACAAGTGCCTATCGGTGCGCTTGGACAGACGGACGGACGGACAATTCGGTGACTATATGCTCCTCCGAAAGTCTTCGGAGAGCATAAAAATACCAAATACACATTTTTGCATGACCCCTTTAAATTTAATTTTGACACTTATATATGTCCAGTAGCTGACACAGCAATGTGCATTAAAACGTGGTTTTGGTAGTTATGCACTGAATACATTTATCGCAATGCACATTTTATAACATTTTAAAAAGTTAGGCACTAAACCGTTTGATATTGTAATGTCCATTTGAATTACTTCTAGTAGTTATGTACCGAATACGTTTATCTCAGTGCTTATTTTATATCTTCCAGTATTCATGTACCGAATCCATTTATCGCAATGAATAATTTATATTTACCGGTAGTTATGTACTAAATATGTACGCAATTCATATTTTATATCTTCCGGTAGTTATGTACTGAAATCATTTTTCGCAATGCTTATTTTATCGCTTCCGGGAGTTATGTACAGAATACATTTATCGCAATGCATTTTTAAAGCTTCCTGTAGTTATGCACTGAAAACATTAATCGCAATGCATATTTTATAGCTTCCGGTTGTTATGTATTGAATACATTTATCGCCATGCTTATTGTATAGCTTCCGGTAGCTATGTACTGAATACATTTATCGCAATGCTTTTATTATCGCTTCCGGGAGTTATGTAATAAATATATTTGTCGCAATGCATATTTTATAGCTTCCGGTAGTTATGTTCAGAATACATCCCAGATAACATCTTGTGGTTGGTCCAGCCACTGAAATCCATAAACGAAGTTTCTATGTTGGTCCAACGGTGGCCCAGCTATGTGATCCAAGCCCTCTGATAGCTGCGTTGGCCCAATGATGGGCCAACCATTGAATTTTTGTACATTAATCTTCGGTTGTGGCCCAACGAAGATTATTCGTTGTAGTTATACATTGGATAAATTGTAAGATGGTCCAACATTGGGCTGATGTCTTTTCGAAATATTAAAATATACAGATTAAATTTTTAAAATAGCTCATATTTACTCATGTTACCGTGTCAATAACGTTAAGCTTAAGTTCGGGAGTTTAATATTAAAGTCAGCATATTTATAATTTTCCATTCGATGTGACCATTAATTTAACATACTTTAAACAAAACTTAAATGCATGTACCTGTATTGCTATGATTTTATGTAAATAAGTTAATATTTAAGTGTATGTTTTATAGAAAAAACAGTACTGTATTTTGATACTATTAAAACACAAAATGGTCCTGAATTGTAACTTGAGAGAAATCCTATTCAGAATTTATGTTCTTGCATAAAAGCCAATACATTATTAAATATTTCTGATAAAGCAGGATTTGACATGAGTTTCAACCTTTAGAACTAAGGAGTTCTAAGAGATCATAAACCGTTTCATGGTGTATCAAATTGCAGCTTGCATAGACGCTGAACATTGCTGTTTTACAACTTAATTACTCCAGCTTAAAAAGTAAGTTGAACTTAACATTTTTTGTTTAAAAAGAAAATTTCTAATAACTTATATTTAAGGAGTTGTTAAGATATAAAATTTAAAACAGTACTAGGAAGCAATTTTGAGTTCTTTATATTCATTCACCGGGCAATGCGAAGGTTGTTCGATATGTAATGTGTATTGTACTACTTCGCGATAACGCTTTGCACGATATTCTGGTTGTTCCTACATCTGAATAGCTCTATTCAATACCTTTCTAACGGTATAAACACAAGCCTTCAGCCTTAAGCTCAACAAAGTTTTAAACTTTGTAATTTTAATAGAGCCAGTCGTTGACCACTGTTCAAAAATGGTCCGGAAACGGTTTGAGAATATTGAAAAAATATCAGCTTATATAAACGTTCGCACAAAACAGTTTGTAGGTGGAGAAAGAAAATTCTGAATATCTGATAGAGTCCGTTTTGTAGAGATGCAGCGCAATCTGTCAGACCAATGACTGTTACAGTAACAGGCAACACAAATATCTGATAAACAGGGGTATAAATGAAGGTGATGGCAGGTACACGATTGGTGATATTGCCTAAGCTGTTGGCATATCGCTATCGCGGCTGCATTTCATTTTGAATCGTATTTTGAAAGAAGAGTTTCGCCAGGTGAATACCCCATATGCTGACAGATGACCAAAATGGTATGAGTAAAAACCGCTAAAATATTGCTCCATATGATTCCAAACTTCAATCAAAGACAATTTGCAAACATTGTTAAAAGAAACGAAACATTACGATTCACTAATTTAAACCAGTCAAAAAAAGGAAACACAAATGGCTTGTCAAGTACAATAGAAGGCATGAAGTTGCAAAGTGGACCATGAGCACAAAGAAGGTCCCTTATTGCATAGTCTTCTCCTGTGATGTAATAGCTGTACAAATTGCGGTGCCGAAGGAGAAAAGTGTTACTTGTCGGTATTACCGAGATTTTATAGAAAAAATTCTTAAGATAATAATTTATATTGGCTTATACAAATCCCGACAGACCCTTGATTAAACCATCAGTCTGTAGCTCAGAGGTCTACCCAAATCAGAAGTAATTCAGAAATAGATAAAAAGATCGAAATTATTTCTTTCCGACTGCGGAGAATATTTTGAAATGATGTAATGTTCACTTGACTTTTTGAGTCGCATGCTTTTGATAAATCGTACAATACATATTCCATGTCGAATAACCCTCGTATTTATCGTACTAACATTGTGTTCCGGTTGATCAATCCCGGGATATGTTGAAATGTAAGTATTAATGTTGCTGTTGGATACTGGAGAACTTGTGGTAAGCGCAGAACCTTGAGTATAAGTTGTCACGCCACTATAAGCAAATATTGTTGACGTCACCGACGGCAACAGCTCGATCACGACACCTGATGATAACAAAAAAGTGGTGGCGGTAGTGGATATGGGGACTGGTTATGTTTGAAGTGATGATAACGATGATGATGATGATGATGATGATGATGATGATGATGATGCTGATGATGATACTAAGGACGAGGAGAAGGATGTTTGCCAATTTGTTTAATAGAACTTCTGATTAACAATGAGAAAGAAAAAATGTTACAGAATGAATGCACTCACAACCAGCAATTAAACAATTAATGACAGAAAAATTCATAACGATAAAAATATAGACACAGTTATTCGCAATTTTAATTACATAACATATTAAGTTTAAACAACAGACTAGCCGAAAATTAAAGGTCAACAATGTACACATGATTATTTCAAAACAAGTATGAGTTAAATAGTTCTACAACTGACGCCTAAAGCTCTACAAGGAGAATAAAGTGAATGGAGCGTTTGCGGTGATTAATGGCACATTTGTCGTTTGTTATCTTTATTGTTACAAAATGTATTAGATGCATAAAAGGACCTTAAGATTTCAATGCTTGTATAAGTGCTACAATGTTAATATATCAACATTTTCATATTTGTCGTGTTGGGTGACTTAAGTTCCCTATTCAACTATTTTAAAATCACAGTAGTGTTGTTTGTGCCGCGCGGCGGATGTAAACGATACTAATGTACTATATATAGTACATATATAGAATTTATTTTGTTGTAACATTTCGGACAGTTTAAACTATAGTTTTGGATATTGTTCAATCGTCCCAAGGATATATATCCTGCTTTTTTAAATTTTGCCTTTAGCGTTGTCTGTGATATGCAGGATTTATATTCTCAGATCCCCTGTCAAAATTCCATTCTTTTTAGTTCCACCCATTGTTTTCTCGTTTAAGGCAAACCCATTTTTTTATCTGGGAATCATACACCGCTGAACATGAAATGGTATTAATCTGAAAATACCGCATTGAAGGTTCAATGTTCACCTTCATATGCATTCCGTCGTTTGGGATGCAAAATTGCTCTTTTTATTTGTGTTAATATTGAGTTGCGCTCAACTCGAAGCTATGCGGCGTGGGCAGTAATCTGTATTTCCATGTTCATGAACAGGGTCAATAAAAACGAGCCTGCAATATTTACATATTTGTCGGTGGCTTTCAGAGTTCCCTTTTCATCGATTAAATAAAATAAGTAATTCCGATTATGCGCACTTGAGTAAAAGGTTCGAGTGCCTAAACATTTTACGTGTAAGTGAAAAGAAGTAAAAGGTGGAGGAAGATAGAAAACAACGACACAACAAAAACAACATACCGCCTGTGGTTGTGCTACTGTCAAAAGTTGCTATTAGTACAAGCTTATTCTTCTGGCCGATGAAGATAGTGTCCGAAGTATAGTATGGACTTTGTTTAAGCTCTAAAGTTACCTCGCCGAGCACTGCAAGACAAAACTAGTTTTTTGTTGTTTTGGGTTTCATCTAAGTCCGGCACGCACCGCATACCGTTTCTTACTCCGTAGCAAGTCTACAGGCCACGTACCTGTTAATGCCCAGACGAGCTTGACTATGATTCAGGAAAATCTGGCGCGGGTTCACATATTAAACATTGGGCTTTAAAAGGTAATTCAGTTCTTTGCATCGCTTCACTAAGATTATTTTAATGTGCTTTAGTGAATAAAGAGATAAACTTAAGATCATACGTAATTTCAAATCAAAACAATCACTTTTAGATGATAAAATCTTGTAAAAGAACCAAGATTCTATTTGTTTCTTTTTATCCCTGTCATCATGTTCTTGCTGTTTTGACTCCAGGTGCTCTGTTCTCGGTAAGATCATTGAGCACCCGTCTATTTGCTTTACAATGCAATTCGCTTCCTTTTTTCTATTATGTTTGTGTGCCTTTGCATGCAACATTATTGAGCTGATGTGTGGGTTAGAGTTTTCCCAGTTATTTTGCCACTGACCGTTTCAATGATATAACCCCTCGGTTTCTCGCTTTTGTTAATTGTTTATGGCGCCTATTTTGAACCTGATCATTAAATAACCGTGCTCTCTTCTCCTCTCGACGTTTTGGCTGCGTGGGAGGCAGTGGCTGATGGATGTGACCATTCCTGATATGCATATTTCACTTCTTAAGAAGCTATAATTTGTTTGGTCATGCCATCCCAATTTGCATACAATCGGGAAAAGAGGGAACACTCTTAGTTTCATTCTTCTTGTTAACATATTTTTAAATGTTCAAAGTTGACATACTTCTTAACCAAAGCAAACTTTTGACCATGAATTAACAATGTTTTCTTTCAGAGAAGAATAAGGAATGTTCAATCACCCCCAAGGATATACTTCCTGCTTTTTAAATTTTTAATTTGGCGTTGTCTGTGATATGCAGGATTTATATTCTAAGATCCCCTGTCAAAAGTCTATTCTGTTAGTTCCATTCATTGTTTTCTCGTTTAGGGCAAACCCATTCTTTTGTTTGGGGACCATACGCCGCTGAACATGGAATGGTATTAATCTGAAAATACCGCATTGAAGGTTCCATGTCCACCGCCATATGCACACCATCGTTTGGGATGGTAAAAATTGTACTGTTTATTGGTGTTAATATTGAGTTGCGCTCAACCCGGGGCTATGCGGCGTGGGCAGTAATATGCATTTCCATTACTGTCCATGAACAGGCTCAACCCGAGCCTTGAATATTCATATTTGTCGTGTTCGATGGCTTTCAAAGTTCCCTTTTCAATTGTTTCTATAGTCTTTTAAAGTTCTTTAACGAACTTAATGCAAGCCAGTAGGGTTGAAATAAAACTTTTGTTTTAAATTGGGTGCACACTTTTATATTTTATTCATGCGTTGATTTTTTTCATCGGAAAAATGGCAATTACTCGTTTTTCTTGTCAATACTAAGGCTCTAAGACTTGTGATAACAATATATTTCACACTTCGAACATTTCAGGCGAAAAGGTTGAAATATAAATAAATATCTTTGGAAAAATATGTCAATGTTTTGGTCTTTTGGTCGTTATGTCCACGCTACTTAGAAACAATTTAGTTGCCGTAAGATACATCCGCACGATATTTATTTCATAATTTCATAAACGTGAAGAATGTTTGATATATAAGATCTTTGTAATTCTCAAAACGTTCAAACATTTCTATTTACATCCGATATAATCGGATAATAAAAAAAGTGATTCCCACACAAAAGTACCAAAAGTACTTACCAAATGCGAGGCTACCCGCACTAAACAGGAATATTCCAAACATCGTCACATAAGCGACAACTCGGACTTCTTCTTGCACAAGTGATGATGCTCAATCTTGTAAATAAGCCGGTAATTAGGTTGCAGTCGCCCAAAGCGTAGCGATAACTTTTTTTTACGCCATGAAATAATTGATGCTGAATTATTAAAATGATTTTGTCATATTTTTATTGTGCTGATTATGGTTGGGTCTTTTCCAATCATTAGATGTGTATAATCGAGTTACTTGCTTTCTAACTATTAACGTGAGCTACAGGAAACTTTATCAATGTCGGATAATATTAAGAGTTGATTGTTGTTTTCAATATATGCGACACATTATTCTGTTTTAGTTTTTATAATGATATGGTCTACTTTTTATTTTGTAATTAACCCAACTTTCTAAGATTACCTCAGTAAATGTGGATGAAAGCGTTCACTTAAAAGCACGAAAAATTTAGAAACTTTGGTAGATATTTACCTTTTATTATTTGTATGTCAGTGTGCTTTTTCATATACATTGTCTAGTTGTTGGCTGGGGTGGATATTTTTTTCTCCAAAAGTGTGACAAGTCTGAGGCTGGTGCACACCCTAGAGGCAAATTGTTTTCCACTGACCCTGCGGGTTCTCATTTTTGATAATTGTTTGTTATGTCTATTTTGAAATTGATCGTATTATAAAGCATGCTTTAGATGTAAAAGGTCCTGTGAAAGCCACCGAATATTAGAATTATGAAAAAATTGCGATTTTGGTTTTGATTGAGCCTGTTCATGGACAGTAATGGGAATGCATATTAATGCCCATGTCACCTAGCCATGGGTTGAGTCCAACTATATTCACACTAATAAACAGTACAGTATTGATCCATCCCTAACGATGGTATACATATGTCGGTGAACACGGGACCTTCAATGCAGTATTTTCAGATTAAAAACATTCCATTTTCAGCGGCGTATTATCCCCAGATAAAAGCATCTGTTTACCCTAAACGAGAAAACAGTGATGCACTTTAGCATTGATCATGTCCAACCCATACCCGCCGCCCAAGCAACAACAAAATGCAAGACGAACAAGGTAAAAACGTGCTGCAAAGTTGTTACATTTAAAACCGAAACACATCAGTTAGAATACATAATAGATGAAATATGAATAAGTCAATGCAGGTTTTTTTTACAAGGCGATAAAATCTGCAGTGTTCCACGATAAATTATCGTGCGATTAGTATGCAAACTCAAAAGCATTATTTTTTATGTTACATTTCTTCATTTTGATTGATATACTCCATGTAATGTCAATAGTACAATAGTACAAACTAGCTGAAGCGCTAAACATGTAATATTCATAACCAGTTCATATTAAAAATTCGTGACGAGAGCTTAACTAGACACTCGATAATATCTTTTGAGCTACAAACGGTCAAACTAATTAGGTGTGGATCCATGATTTCGTAGACGGCTTTTTAATCTTGCATAACGGAAAGGCAAAATGAGTGTTAATAAACTTTATGGTTCTAAAAAGTACCAACGTCCAGTACAAATAAGGCAAGCTCGTCCGATCCCAGCTGCTTTGTAACTGTCTGTTATATAATACTCGGTGAATGATGCTGATTTTATAATAAGTGTAAACTTCTTTGGAAATACATGACAGTATTCTTACTTTTGCACCCTATCAGAAATTAGTCAGTTAATATCTGAACAGTTGCTTGTCTCCAAATAAGTAATCAGTAAGCGGAGAAGCAGTCTTGTTGTGCATCGCTTGTGATGCGTAAAGGCTAATCGCAAGAGTACGTGTTTTAAAAGACTACCCGTGAGAAATGAAGCGGAAATCAATCTACACTACCCTGTTTGTAACGAATTAAGTTTGATACATTCGACCTGGATATAAGATATTAATTTCAATTTTATTCTCCGTGTGTTACTTTTTATAATATATTTTATAAATTATTATAAGATATATAATTAGTTTAATTAAAATCGATTGGTCGTTGACTTTATTTATTGTAAATGTCCACGTAAATTTACTGCAACAATCCGTTAAAAAAATGAAATATGTGACTGAAGTTCGATCGACAATTATTGTAACAATAGTAGGAACACGAACATTGATAAATCATATTGTAATGAATACAAGGCATGTTTTACAGATGGTTCTTATGATAATTATACTTTATGGACTTAACAAACCTAATAGAGTCGCTAATTTTCTTACCGGATAGTATATATGTTAGATTCGGTACCTCTATTTATAAACAAGTAATAGGCATTCCAATGGGTACTAATTGTACACCCCTCTGATCTGATCTGTTTTCATACTGTTATGAAAGAAACTTTATGTTATTTCTTTCTACCGAACATCAAGATGATATTATTACAGCTTTTAATAACACCTCGAGATACCTTGATGATTTATTAAATGTAGACAATAACCATTTACCATCACTAATTAATAAGATTTATCCTAAAGAACTACATCTTAATAAAGCGAACATTTCAGAAAAGCAAGCAAATTTTCTTGATCTAAATCTATCCATTGAAAATGGTTACCTCACTACTAGAATTTATTATAAAAGAGATTATTTTAATTTTAATAAAGTAAATTTTCCGTTTTAGACGGCGATGTTCCTCGTGCAACATCTTACGGGGTTTATATCTCGCAGCTTATTCGCTTTTTAAGAGCTTGTAACGATGTTAATGATTTCAATTAACAATCTTTGCATAACAGAAAAAAACTTTTAAAGCCAGGTTATCGGTATCACAAATTAAGGAAAACCTTTTGCAAGTTTTATCGTCGATACCAAGATTTAATTAAAAAATACGGGTACACTATTGAAACAAGGTATTTCACAGCCAGTTTTTGTGGATATTTAATTTATAAACTTAAGAAGATAAAAGGCAATGTAATTTTTGCCCGGTTATTCGTAAAAACCATCGGAAAATGTAAAAAGAAAGGTTACTAACATGATCCCCTTTGGCTTTTCAATGCTATTAGCTTCTTGTGTATTGTATGTTTGTGTGCTTTGCATGCAACATTGTTGAGCTGATTGATGGGTTGGAGTCTTTTCACCAAGACAACTTGTACTTGTGTGTTGATTTGAGAACCTGTTAGGGTAAGTGTGAGGTTGGTGCACCCTAGAACCTGGTTTAAACCCCCAGTGGAAATTTGATTTGCCACTGACCGTCCCAAGGCGGTAACCCCTCGGGTTCACATTTGTGTAAATTGCTTGTGGTGTCCTTTTTGAAACTGATCATTTTATTAACCATGCTCTCTCTTCCTCTCCATTTTGACTGTGTGGGGAGGCTGTTTTTCTGAGTGTCACACGTTGATCTAGGGATGTCTACTCACTAAGGTGACAATGTCTTTGCTAATTAGATAACTCAGTGCACATGGACTGACTTTCCGCTTCGTCAATATTATTGCTCCACTTCGTGTGTAGACTTGCCCCCACTTCTTCAGTAGACTTGCGGGGCGTCGTCAGGGGACTTGTTCCGCTTGCTGGACTTGCGGAGCTAAAAGTTTTACAATTGTGAGGCGTTCTTTTCGAAACGACTTTTGTTTTTATGTGGTCTGACGTTGACCATCTACTCTTTTTTTTATTTACAAATCATTCTATTTAAATACAAAGGACGAACCGCTGTGAAAGCACCGTACTTGACGTCGTTAACGTCATTAATGTATGTTTTAACGTCTTATTTTACGATTCTAAAGTGCCAAAAATCATGCAATCATTAAAAATACGGTGTTTTCTCAACATTCGCAAATACTGAAAAAGAATGCATGTAATTGACAACAAATATAAGATAAAATTTCTTGACATCTGAGTGTGGCTATCCTGATATGTATACGAATATTTCACTTTTTTATGTTCTTCTTACAGCAGTTGGAGTAAAACCACGATACCGATCATTTTTTAACCACTGATTTAGCATGGTTGAACTATAGTCAATATTCGAAAAAACAAAGTAGCATGTTCACCCCTCTTTATGCGAAGAGAAGAAAGGTAATTATGCAATTGGTTGACCAATCTTGCGGTTGTGTTGCAAATTGCTACAGCTGTTAAGCGAACTTACTCTGAATGTGTTGTTTCTTGAAGGAAATCTAGCTTGCTTATTGGTGGAGTTAATGCAAACAATTTGAAGGAGGATCTAAATTTTACTATTTATTGGTGTAAATATCGAGTTTCGCTCAAACCGGGGCTAGGCGGCGTGGGCAGAAATATGCATTTCCATTACTGTCCATGAACACGCTTAATCTAACCGAGCCTTCAATATTTTCATATTTGTCGTATTCGGTTGCTTTCAAAATTCCATTTACATCGATATTGCTTATAAAGGTAAGTTTTGTTTTACTTTTGCATATATATACCATAACATTGCAATCCCTATACAGACTGGTTTGTTGCATAAACGAAATATATGAAAAGGGAACTTTGAAAGCCACCAAAACACAAATATGAAGCTATTGCAGGCTCGGTTTGATTTAGCCTGTTCATGGGCAGTAATCGAAATGCATATTACTGGCCAAGCCGCATAGCCCCGGGTTGAGCGGTACTCAATATTTAATCTAGTTAACAATACAATTTTGATTCATAACATATAACATAGAACTATAATTGCGGTTTTAAAGATTTATACTATTCCATGATCAGCAACGTATGGTCTCTAGACAGAAGAATGGGTTAGCCCACAACGAGCGGATTGGGCGGAACCGAAAAGTATCGATTTTTTACAGGAAATCTAAGAGTATAAATCCTGCATATCACAGAGAACGCCATAGTCAAAAATAATATTCTCTGGGTGACTGAAAACTATCTAAATATATACTGGGATATTGAAACCACCTTTATAATACTGGCGGAACTATTAAAATAAAAATTTGAAGTAATTTTATTTGAACTATAAACATACACAAGTATTGTGCTCACCGACCTTCAAAGGACGTAACTGATTGAATGTGCGAGAAGACATTTTACATTAGCCAAACGGCACAAACAACGCTACTGTGATACTGCAATAGATGAAAAGGGAACTTTGAAAGTCACCGAGAACGTCAAATATGAAAATATTTCAGTCTCATATTGCTGGTCAACAATATCTAGTTGCCATTAAAATAAATACGTTCTAATGCATTGTAAACAATAATACTAAACAAAATACTGATTACATATCAATATTGTGGATCCGTCTGTCTCTAGGGGCTAAGCAGTGTAAGATTAACAGTCATATGCATTTCCATTTCAGCCCATAAACAGACTTAAACCAACCGAACTTTCAATACTCTGATGTTTCTTGTGTTGGATGACTTTTAAAGTTCTGTTTTCATCACAATCCCTCGCTGACAGTGACTGTTAGCTGCTGGTTACTGCAAATTAGTGAAATTACAAAACAAATTTCATGCAAGGTAGAATTAAAAAATGATTGTGAGGAATAACTGTAATAAAAGAAAATATGCTTCAATCTTGAATTAATGAACTACTCAACAAGTAAACTTAATATAATCTGCAGAACTCTTCTTTAAAATCATTTACACAATAAGTTGTCGATATTTTTTTCAACAATAAAAAACTTACATACCATCAACAATCTAGTAAAGACGTAGACGTAGTTTAAAATAAATCTGCAACTTACATAAAAATCAGATGTTGCGTAAGGAATGTCCATTTTGGCTGGAAATAAAACAAGTAAATGATAAGAGAGTAGTGCAGAGAACTCATCCAAATATAGCAGCAGAAATATGTAATTTTAATGGTGATAGATTGCTCTCCCTTAAAT
The DNA here is from genome assembly GCA_038501625.1 of Corbicula japonica. NCBI lineage: Eukaryota > Metazoa > Mollusca > Bivalvia > Venerida > Cyrenidae > Corbicula > Corbicula japonica. The sequence continues at coordinate 7,735,951 of JAZAYU010000020.1, read as the reverse complement.
GCAGGAAATGTTAGTAGTGCAAGGGAACTCATCCAGCGATAACTGAGGAAATCTTCGTTTTCAATGCTGAACTTATCCAGATATAGCAGCAGAAATCTGTTATTTCAATGCTGACAGATTACCCTCCCTTAAATGCAGGAAATGTTAGTAGTGCAAGGGAACTCATCCAGCAATAACTGAGGAAATCTTGAATTTTAATTCTGACAGATTTCCCTCCCTTAAATGCAGGAAATGTGAGTAGTGCAAGGGAACTCATCCAGAGATAAGAGCAGAAATCTGTAATTTCAATTCTGACAGATTTCCCTCCCTTAAATGCAGAAAATCCTAACTGGGTCACATATATTATAGGTTTCAACAAAGTAAATCTGATTCCAATTGGGCACACATATACCTTTTTCGTATTATTCCGGCTCTATCAAACAAGATAGAAACAACAGACATGAAATGGCTTTCGTTCATTTGTTTCCGACGTGATATCCCTGAAAACAAGCCTAAATCAGGCCAATTTCTGAGGTTTAAGAGTCATCTAGATAAACAGAAAAAAACCGTATATTTAAACGGACTCGATTCAAAAGGACCATTCTATCTTCACTGTTTAGATTGTGTTACTGAGTTGCCTATTTGCGATACTGAGTCGAACTTATATGGCCAAATAGAAGTCACCTTAGTCCAACATGATTTCGCCTTTATTTGACTTAATGACACCTGTATATGACTAAAAGTCACCTGTATACGACTAGATGTTGCCTGGATGCGACAAAATGGCACATGAATGCAATTTGAAGTCGCTTGCATGTGTCTAGAAGCCACATGGGTCGATGTCTCTCCAGTGTAAATGATAATCTCCGAAGACCACTGTCGTCTGAAAAATGATGTTGCCTTTACCTGGGATCGAACCCGCACCGTCACGCAACCAATCGAGCTAACTGGGAACGCTCACAAAAAGATTGATCGGATAGCCGAGATATACGTTATCATCACTGCACGACATCGGTAACGATTTATTTTACTTGTTACAGAACTTAATATTGTGGTATCATTTCGCCTGATACTGATCGACAGGGTTCAGGAAATGATATATTTTATATTGAAGTTATATTTTAAGGAAAACATCTTATTGATACCTTTGGAACAGCAAACAGTTTAACAGTAATGTAATAAAATCAGGTCTATTCTAGTCTACTCAATAAACTCAATAGCATTTTTAACTATCATATCTACATCCGTGGCGTTGATCCCACAAAATTTTGTAATTGAAATAAACAAAGGGCCAAAACTGTGGTAAAAATGGCAGCAGGAAAAAATCTTTTCTTTATGATCATCTACCCATCCAGCTTGATCATGTGTGCAATTTAGAAAGAAATCTGTCCAAAAGTAAATGAGGAGTTGATGCCAAAAGATATTATTACTGAAAAAAAAAACAAAAGGGCCATAACTCTGGTAAAAATGGTCGCAGGAAAAAATCCTTCTTTCTACACATCCTTCTTCATCATCTGTGCAAGTTTGCAAGAAATCCGCCTAATAGTTTAGGATGAGTTGACGTCACAAGATTTAATTACTGAAATTAACAAAGGGCCATATCTCTGGTAAAATGATCGCAGGAAAAAATCCTTTCTTCACGATCATCTACACATCCTGCTTCATCATCTGTTCAAGTTTGCAAGAAATCCGTCTTGTTGTTTAGGAGGAGTTGACGCCACAAGATTTATTTACTGAAATTAACAATCGGCCATTACTCTGGTAACAATGGTCGCAGGAAAAAATCCTTTCTTCACGATTATCTACACATCCTGCTTGATCATCTTTGCAAGTTTGGAAGAAATCCGCCTTATAGTTTAGGAGGAGTTGATGCCATAGATTTGGGGACGTACGGACGGACGGACGAGTGCAACTATATATGCCTCCCACTTTGTGGGGGCATAAAAACGAATCAAGGCACTAGATTATGTTAAAACTGATGATATAATGATATATTGATTGAAAAAAGTTTAGCAATTTTTTACGACTTTGGTTTCCGTCTATAAATCAATTTGACTAAAACGTCTCGTATTGACCAATTGTGCCCATCCATTGACAACATGATTTCACTTTTTAACTACATCATAATATAAGCGTGAAACGTGACTTTCACAAAATCTCGTGCAGTATGTGCCCAGCAAAACGGACGATATTCCGCGGGTCACAAAGTACACAATTTGATAGCTCACCTGTTGGACTGTATACTGTATATAAACAAGGAGTGATTGACTTCGGTCTTTAGGTGAGAGAGCGCCATAACGTCCATGATCTTTAACGTGCCCTGCAAGCTGAATTGGTCGGGATCCCATTGCAGGTCATTAGAAATCTGATTTGCAGCATGAGACCTTGTTGTCTGGCAGTCTTGGATGCGAATGGTGGGCACACTAGGTATTGAGCTGTGTCAGAATTTTTATGCCTGACCCCCAACTTCAGGTATGCCGGAGACTAAACGCCACAAAATTATTGAATAACATTGATGCGAATCATTTGTGCTAAGAATCAAGTATAAGTTTGTTAAAATGTATTTCATTTAATGATTTCGTACCTACCCGTTCGCTAGGAGTCAATCCTCTCTGAACTTGCTAAACTTTTTTTCCATGAGTATAAGTTTTAAAATGTGTAGTAGACACAAGAATCTGTTCAAGTAATATTGTATACAAAAACTCGTTTTGATTTTAATCTGACATGGTTATTAATAAAATATATAGGACACCGTCGGGATTTTCCAATACTAATTTGGAGTTCGGTGTGCGTCGTAGACTACCGGAAAATTTTGAACATATTTCACAAAGCAGTTACGTAACCGCATAGAACACGGGAAGCTGCATAAAAAGAATCGGACAACGGACATTGGTCGATACGGAATTTCTAATCTGACGAGTTCTATCAAATTTGTGGATTAACGATGCACTATGGTTAAATCATTCATGTGTATATAATAAAAAAACAATATTGCAGTCCACATGTAGGAGTACTTACAATCCAATTTGTCAATTTGTCATGATATGAATACCCGATTTTCAATCAGAAAATATCCAGATACCACAGGTATGAAGTTCTTCATAAGAGAAAATCCCATATCAACGCTGGAACTCATGTAACGGGTTTGTGGGTGTTGTGCAATTGCGTTGCATTCCTTGTGTCTTTTATATAGGCATAATGATAGATTATAATGTGATATATTCAGGTTCTTGTAATAGCAGATAGCAATAACACTGTGGTAAGATATAGATTGCACCATTACATCGTTTATCACTCCTTGTTTATATACAGTATACAGTCCAACCTTTGCAATGAGTCAAATTTTCACTACAATTTCAATATTGCTGGTCAACAGTATCTAGAGGTCATTAAACATATATACTTTCTAATTCAATGTAAACAATAACACTAGACAAAATACTGATGACATACCAGTTGTGGATCTCTCGGCGCTAAGCGGTGTGAGGTTAACAGTACTAATATGCATTTCCATTATAGCCCATGAACAGATTTAATCAAACCGGACTTTCAATATTTTGATGTTTGTCGTGTTTGATGACTTTTAAAGTTCTTTTTCCATCTCAACCCCTCTCTGACAGTGCCTGTTAGCTGATGGTTACTGCAAATTACAAAAAAGTCCATGCATGGTAAAGTCAAACAATGATTGTTCAGAATTACTACAACATTAGAAATAATGCTGCAATCTTGAATTCTTGAATTACACAAGAAGTAAACTTGATATAATCCGATTAAACTTCCTCAAAAACTGTTCTTTAAAATCATACACAATACCTTTGCGATTTTATCTTTGTCAACAATAAAAAAGTAACTTACCATCGACAGTCCAGTAAAAGCGTAGTTTAGAATAAAACTGTAAAATACATAAAACTAGAATGTGTCGTCGGACACTGATGCCCCAATGCTGCAACGAAAATATCAAACGACCATTACACTGGTAAAAATACTCGCAGGAAAAAATCCTTCCTTTACGATAATTTACACATTCCACTTGATCATCTGTGTAAGTTGAAAGAAATCCGCTGAATTGTTTAGGAGGAATTGATGTCACAAGATTCGGGGATGTACGGACGTACGTACGGACGGTCGGACAGACTAGTGCAACACCCTGCCTCCCACTTTGTGGGGGTATAAAAATCAGGTGTTGCGTAATGCTGACAAAACTGACTTTGACCTCAACCTCAACTGACCATTTCTGTGGGAAATAAAACAAGTGAGTGATTAAAGAGTAGTGCAAGGGAACTCATCCAGAGAAAACAGCAGAAATCTGCAATTTCAGTGCTGACAGATTTCCCTCCCTCCAATGCAAGAAATGTTAGTAGTGCAAACAAAATCTTCCAGAGATAACAACAGAAATCTTCAATTTCAATGCTGACAGATTTCCCTCCCTTAAATGCAGTAAATCCTAACATAATTATATACTGAACAAAAATGAAAACTTGCCAGTTTTTAAATTCAAATATTTTGTTAAGTGATAATATTTTTTTTTCTTTTATTCAATTTGTGTTATTTTCACATATTTTGACATTTGATAAAGCGGGAAGATGTTAATATTTTTTCACAGAGGTCAAGGTTATCCTCTTTCCTAAAGAAAGATGAGAGCGACATTTTTTAACATAAAAGTCTCAAAGAGTATATTTGACAGTCAAAATGAGATGTTTATGGCATGTATAGAAGGAAAAACACAATCTTTTAAGCACACTGTTGGAAAGAAATAAGATTCAGTTATTTAAATATATATTTTAGCAAATTACCTCCTTTTTTTTATTAAAATCAGAACAAAATCCAACGTTTAATTGTCCAAAACCAAGTAAGTCTTTGCTTTGAATCTTTTTCTTAAACTGATAGATACTGAACCTACAACTTCAAAGATAAACATATTGGTGATCATATTCTGACAGATATGTGCATTCACAGGCATCTGTTATGTAATGGGAGTTTTCCATGTTAATTTTGTCAAGTTTTATTTTGGCTCAGTATATTATAGGTTTCAACAAAGTCAATCTGATTCCAATTGGGCACACATTTACGCTTTCCGTATTATTCCGCCTATATCAAACAAGATAGAAATATGAGACATGCAATGGCTTTCGCTTCCTTTCATGACGTGATATCCCTGAAAACAAGCCTAAATCAGGCCGATTTCTGAGGTTAAAGAGTCCTCTAGATAAACAGAAAAGTACCGTATATTTAAATGGACTCAAATGGACCATTCTATACTCACTGTCTTGATTGTGTTACCGAGTCGCCTATTTCCGATTGAGTCGGCCTTATAGCAATGACGGATGAGACAATTCTATACTCAGTGCTTGATTGTGTTACTGCGTCGCCTATTTGCGATATCGAGTTGACCTTATAGCAATGACGGATTAGAGACCATTCTATACTCACTGTTTTGATTCTGTTACCGAGTCGTCTATTTGCGATACTGAATTGACCTTATAGCAATGACGGATGAGAGACCATTCTAACCTCACTGTTTTGATTGTGTTACTGCGTCGCCTGTTTGCGAAACTGAGTTGACCTTATAGCAATGACGGATGAACGACCATTCTACACTCATTGTTTTGATTGTGTTAATGAGTCGCCTATTTGCGATACTGAGTTGAGTTATAGCAATGACGGATTAGAGACCACTCTACACTCAGTGTTTTGATTGTGTTACTGCGTCGCCTATTTGCGATACTGAGTCGACCTTACAGCAATGACGGATGAGAGGCCATTCTACACTCACTGTTTCGATTGTGTTACTGAGTCGCCTATTTGCTTACTGAGTCGACCTTATAGCAATGAGGGATGAGAGACCATTCTATACTCACTGTTTTGATTGTGTTACTGAGTCGCTTATTTGCGATACTGAGTCGACCTTATAGCAATGAGGGATGAGAGACATAAACAATGGTAGGTACCTAAATCGTGCGACGATTACTCGCTGTCCGATTTATGTATGCGGTAATTGTTTCGACTGATTGATGTACACATGATTCCAGCATACATCTCTCTCGCATTACGGAAACAAGAAACCCGCCTTTTGATGGAAAGGACTAGATGTCCAATTTTACCCTCATAAGACTTGAACTTGATCCATGACCTTCCGGTAGATTAAAATCTCCTAAACCTTGAAGTACTGCGACTGAGCTCTATTCGTCTTCTGGATGTGGATAGAAGTCACCATAGTTCAACAAGATTTCGCCGTTATTTGACGTAATGCCACCTGTATACGACTAGCTGTTGCCTGGATGTGACTAAAAGGCACATGAATGCAATCAGCAGTTGCTAGTATGTGTCTAGAAGCCACACGGATCGATGTCTACCCACCTGTATGACAGGACTGTCACTAGTGTACCCGAAAATTTCCGAAGATTACTGTCGCCCTAAAAATGATGTTGCCTCTATCTGGGAGCGAACCCGAACCGTCACGCAACCAATTAAGCTAACCGGGACAACTCAAAAAATATTGATCGGATAGCCAATATATATGTTATCATCACTGCACGACATCGGTAACGGTTTTTTTTTAAATTACTCATTACAGAACTGACTATATGTTCGTGGCGAATTTTTACGGCCGCCACACTGCACAAATAGCGCTACTGGGAATTTCAAATGATTTTGCCTCCATCGGGGAGCGAACCCGCTCAAAAGTGCTCAAAGAACCAGAAGTCTGTATCCGGTTCTTGCAAGAGTACGAATGACCAGAAACTTAATTGTATCTTTCCAGCCCCTCGAACCATTGATACACTTCAGACTCTTATATAGGGCACTGCTTTCTCAGACGATATTGCAATTTCACCGAGTAATATCTCGTAGACCGGCCACTCCTTCTAACTAACAATTTTCCATTCTATGAGTCAAAATTCTAATGATGCAGAAGTCCTTGAGCGCATTTACGTCAGAGTTTGTCTAGTCACTTAGCAATACACAGTTCCGATGATATAGACATCACTGTGTATAACCGCCTAAACATGTTTTACTTCGCCTTAGCTAGACTTAGCTAGACACAGTCCAACTTCTCTGTGCAAAACCGCAATATTATATCCATTTTGTCCTTATGTTAATCTGTCATGATCCCAGCGATTTGGAACTCAATTTGCGTAACCGCTTGACAATTTAATGACTCTCATGCTACTGGTCCTAAACTGGATCAGACCCAGCCAGGGCTAACAATGTGGGGTCTTCAACGGTCCCAACCTCACCTTACCGTACGGAATATCATACGGACTTGTCCGAATCTAAACTATGAAATTGATATGAACGTGACTAATCGAAATTCGACAAATCATATATCTTCCAAACTAAAATGTTCGCCCTATGAATACAATTGAACTTATTTTATTCACAGGACCAAAATGCTGTATCAACGTTGCTCCTTTTTGAAATTTTCATCGTCGGCTAAACGAAAGTGTACATCAATGTTGAAGTTTTCTCTTCATTTTTAAAAATAAATGTCTTTAAACTTTTGGTAGTGTTTCGCCTTTTCGTAACACAAGCGAAGCGCAGCTTTATGGTTTTATTGCCAACTGATCACCCTTTTTCATGGATATTAAAAAAGTGAAATAAGGAGGATATCAGGAAGTCTGTTCGTTTGACATGATTTTTATAAATGACAGTGTGCAGAACCAGGAATAAAGCTTTACAGTTCTAGAGTCTACACACTATATATCATAGAATATAAAAAAAACAGTGTTTCATCCCAGCATGGCGAATGCTATCTAGATTTTCAGACAAGCTTGGCTGTTTGTCTGGTAATTGACGTTAAACGTTTTCTTGCCACACTTTTACTGACATTGTGCCTATTAGTTATGCAAGATTAAACAAACAATCAGCCATTGATTAATCACAATTAAATTAGTTTTAAAGTTCACCACTAATAGGTTTTCGTATGTCGCCCGAATAACAAATCACAAGATACGTTTGACAAGTTCTTGCTATGAGTATTAAATTTAAACAAGTAAAAGGAATAATTTATGTTTTTGTTCGCTTGATATTTGTGTTGATGTCGTTGATCCTAATGCCATTAGTTTCTCAATAATAATAATAATAATAATAATAATAATAATAGTAATAATAAGGTATTATTATTATTATTATTATTATTATTATTATTAACATTATTTGATTTTGCATTAGTATAATACTATATAATTCATCGCCGTCGTCATCTTCGCGCATTATAAGTATCATGCATGAGTGTGAGGTGAAGATGGAAAAATCTGTCACCGAGGGTTAACTGTTTTGCGGGAACGAGGCTATGCCGAGTTCCCGCCAAAACAGTTCACCCGAGGTGACAGATTTTTCTATCTTTACCGAATGTCTCATGCAAGATACTTTTTCTTGCATACCTTTTATTATTTAAAACATTTCTATGTATGTATACAAACTTTTTTATTTTCCTTATGCTGAAATATTGACATTAAATCTAACCTTTTTTATAAATGACGTCAATAACTTGAATGTATGACGTCACTCACGTGACTCATTCTACACGGGGGGGGTGTAGGATCGAAATTTCCTACACGGGTGAAATCACTGGATGACCTGATCTGGTATGCAAGAAAAATGGTGTAAATGCCATTGAAATCAAATGAAGTTATTTCCTCCATATTAACGCATTTTTACGACGTGCCGTCTGATCAGGATCTGCACTGGTCTCATTTTGGTAAGAAATCAAAAAGCATGCAATTAAGTTGTGTCTGTGGAGGAAAGGGTCATACCGATTTTGCCCTGAGCTGATGAATTTATCAGGGAATACTTTTATCGACTTAGCAAACAGACGCATTTACTGATGCATTTTCATCTTTTAATGTATTGAAAGTACACTTATCGTTATTTAATTAATTAGTTGAAAAAACCCTTTTAAAACAGAATACCGTATAGGAATTTATTGTAATATGCATCTAGGTGAAGATTAATTCTGTGCATTTAATTATATATTTTGTTTATTATATGTCTATATTTTGTATTGGTAACTTTGCTACGGAAGCCCATTAGGTCCGTTTTGAGTTAGAAGTTAGAAGGCAACTATTCGAACATAGATGTTAGATCTTAGAACTTGGAACTTAGAAATTAGACGTGAAAACGCCATATTGAATGGAAGACAGACAAGAAGATGGATGTGAGATAAACTTCTTATTTTAATTCTTTTAATTTTATTTCATATTTCTTATATCACAGTAGCGTTGTTTGTGCCGTGTGGCGGCCGTAAAAAGTCTCCCCGTACATTGACCAGTGCTGTTATCAGTTGCGTCCTTTGAAAGTCGTTGAGCACGATACTTATGTACTATGTTAATAGTATTTCTAAACATGCCTTTGTTTAAATGTTTCGGCCAGTTTATAGATGGGTGGTATCAATATCCCAGCCAATATAGATTTGGATATTGTTCAATCACCCCAAGGATATACTTTCTACTTTTTAAATTTTGCCTTTGGCGTTATCTGTGATATGCAGCATTTATATTCTCAGATCCCCTGTCAAAATTCTATTTTGTTTAGTTCCGGATCAAAATTTCACTGTTTATTGGTGTGAATATTGAGTTGCGCTCAACCCGGAGCTAGGCGGCGTGGACAGTAATTTGCATTTCCATTGCTGCCCATGAACAGGCTCAATCAAACCGAGCCTGCAATATTTTCGTAGTTGTCGTGTTCGATGGCTTTCAAAGTTCCCTTTTCATTTATTTTCAAGAATTGGTGAGATATAGCTAGTCTGTTAAAAATCAGGTGATTATATCGGTACAACTTCAATGGCTGAGTCAAAACAATCAATTTCAATAGGCATATGTTGACAAAGCTATCTATAACTGACTGGGACGAAATTCAAAAGTGGTTTTTATAGCCAGTTCAAACTAGTTTAGCCAAATACGGCTAAAAAGATCTTCAAGATGACAATTTGAAGAGCAACTTGAGTTTCAACCTAATTACTTCTTTTACTTCAGAGAAAGGGAAAGCAAGGCGAAAGTAAAGGCAGATATAAACGTTATGTCATCATCAAGCAGGGGTTTGTGCAAAAAACGAAAGAATGCAAAGGTATTATATTTGAGTATTTAGACACTCGGCTCATTTGCAAATAAATGACCTCGAAAAAATGTCAGATTATTTAACATAGGGGTGTTGTATTTAGTGAGCATCGATAACCAATTTAATAAGGTGTAACTCATTGATTCATATGACATATGAAAAATCTATAGTATATGATCTATTTAGTTTCTAAAGTAACTCTATCAAGGATAAAAGTAACGGTCACATGAAGTCTACATCCGCATAAAGTCAATTTTCGTGCTAGGTGTATTTTTATCTCACCAGAATTTTGTGACCAGGTGATTTTTGCGATCAAACTTGCAGGCTGTCTAGCTGTCTTTCAGTCTGTCTGTCTGTCGGTTCGTCCATTTGTCCATTTGTCTTTCTGACAAAATCCAAGGCCATAAGTTGAATTTGAATTTCAACAAAAGTTGTGGGAATTGCATATTGGTTAATGTTATTTCAAGGTTATAAAAATAATTCATTTCTTTTTTTAAAAAAAAAGCTTTTTGATTTTTATTTAATTTGCTATGATTATTTCTCTTTTTAAAGATGTTGCTATGGAAACCAAAGGATTTGCAGTAAAGGGAATGTCAATGTCACCCAAGTAACCTAGCAACCATTTATTTTCATTTGCAACCATTTACGAGGGTTGTCCCAATAAATCGTAGACTATTTGAATAGAAAGAAAACTACTGAACACATGTTTATGCAAATTTCACAGTTAGTTAAGACATCATTTGGTAATTTGTAGACGAAATATCAATACGCTGCATACCGTTACTCCTTTCTGAAGAACTCTTCAGCATGTTTGATACACTCACGGTGTCTGATCTCCCGACTGTTAAATAAATTAATGTAACACTCTGTTAGAAGACTTTTGTTAAAAGCCAAGCTTTCTTATCTCGTCGCAGATCTCAAATTTGCGACCTATGAGCACTAAAGTACACAACGTCTACCGGAGCGAATTCTGGCGAGAACGGGGGATGACGGATTCCGAGTATTATTTCCGTTTCACCATGCGAAAACTTTCTGTGCCACTTTTCTATACCAACGCTCTAGATATGAGGGTGAATTTAACTTGCTTTTATTCCTTAAGCGCGTCTTTTGGCGTCAATTCGCTTTATCACAATATTGGATGATCAAAATGTGCGCCGCGGCTTCTTCAAACGTCGCGATTTTTGCTAGAAGTTAATATTTACTCATTAGCATTAAGCAAATACTAATCTTATACAAATTATGGCAACTTCTTGAAACTTTGCGGATTGATTTCAGAATGATCACCAATTAAGGTAACATAAACAAGTTGCGGCTAAAATGACACTGTGTAATGTATTAACTGTTCAAAGTAAATTATTGAATTCCAAATCATAACGCTCTGTGACGTGCGCCGCCAATCCATATCACTGTTTAATAAAATGTATGTACTTTCTTTATTTTAGTAGATTTTTCTTTGAAATTCAGCATACTTGTTACCGAATGATGTCTTAACTAACTGTGAAGTTTGCTAAAAGATATATTCAGTTGTTTTCTTTTTATTCAAAAAGTCTACGATTTATTGGGACAACCCTCGTACTTTCATATCAACCAATGACTTCCCAAGCTAATAAGTTACTCCAGGTAGCCATTGATTTTTCTTATCAACAGGTGACACCCATAGCATCCATCAATTTTCCTCAGTGGCCATTGACTTCAATGCAACAATTGCTTTTCCTAAGTTACCATTAATTCCATACCAACAAAGTATTCTTAGCGACCAGTGACTTTCAAAGCTACAGCTGACTTTAGTAACCAGGAAAAAGGTGAGGTGAGCAGTTCAATGTAGTTATCAAAATGACTGTAAGCAAATTATCATCGAAAGTGTAACATAGGTAATTGGAAATGATCGTTTTATCAATTTATCCCAACTAAGTAAAACATGTTTTCTGCTTTGTAAGAACCTGATGAGAAGGAGGAAAAAAAAGAACTGATGATGAAGCAAAATAATCTATAGAACGACAGTTTTAGTCTGAGGAGCAAAACTGTATTACCTGGGCTGATTAAATGGCATAAAGTGACAAACATACATACTCAATCCAACCAAAAAAGGATTTTATTCATCAAATCGAAAATGCATTAAAGTTGATTTATAACACCCTTTCATTGAATAGCAATTCATACAATGATTTTCTTTCTTTTTTTTATTTGGCAACTACTGGGCCTAATGCAATGCCATTTACGCGAAAGAATGGCTTCATTACACTTGATTTAGAGGCTCTTTTAGAACATCTAACTTCACTGGTAGCAGTTGGAATAAGTGGCTGCTTTAGATAATCCAACTTCATCTGTAGCAGTGGTTATGTTACTCGATGCTGTTTTACCAAAAAATTTTAAAAAAAAACAACATAGCTTGAGTATTTCTTGTTTTTGACCATTAAAGTTTAACGATTCTTGACCACTTAAAAGATTTCCTTAACTTGGATTATTTGGCCATGACCTACAGATGACAGTGATCTTAAATAATATATAATTTATTTCTTGAAATTAAAATTGAGTATTTCTTGAACTGTTTGGCTCATATTCACAAATACATTAATTTTATTGATTTTTCCCATAACTTTAACATTTCTTGACCTTTTTGCTATTCCTGTTTATACAAAGGAATCCCTGATATAAGGACTTCTTTGAATATTTGACCTGAAGATAACATTGAACTTTGCCATAAATAGTATTTAATTTTACAAAGTATTAATTATTTCTTGAGTGTGGCACGGCGGTATGCCATCGACAAGTTCTTGTCGAGGTTTTGGTATTATTATAAGTGATAAATGAGATAACTATATTGTTGCATTTTTGTAGATAGCTGTTACTTGAATAAAGTTTTATGTTTAAGAATGGAGTTATTTTTCCTTCTTTAAGCTTCATATTTGAAAAGCATAACCGATTTTTTGAAAATTTCTGTCTAAGTTCTAATGTCTAAGTTCTAATATCTACGTTCTAATGCCTAAGAACTAAGTTCTAATGTCTAAGTTCTAATGTCCAAGTTTTAATATCTAAGTTCTAAGAAATAAGTTCTAATGTCCAAGTTCAAATGTCTAAGTTCTAAGAACTAAGTTCTAATGTCCAAGTTCTAATGTCTAAGTTCTAAGAACTAAGTTCTAATGTCTAAGTTCTAAGAACTAAGTTCTAATGTCTAAGTTCTAACAATTTTATTCTAGAACTTAGTTATAACATAGTGTTATAGCTTTTTTGTATGTATGGTAAAGATTCATTTAGTTATGCGATCCATTATATATGTACAAATGACCCCAGTTTGGAGCCAAGAGCAGGTCACACCATCAAACATTTTTGCAGAATTATGCCCCTTTGTCACCTATGGAAATTGTAGCAAATGGTATTTCAATACTATATAAGACAAAACATTTTCTTTAAATATACTTATATTATGATAACCACAAGCGGTATCCGACAATTTAATAAGTTTTCTGACAATAAGCACAATAAGCACAAATAAGATATTATTTTCGACTATGACTAAACAGGTTGAATGGTCAGTAATCACACGAATTATGTAGTGCTACAAGTTATTTGATACGATTTACGAAACCTCATTTCACTGTAAGTCCCTGTAAAATCAATCATCTCAATCATCATCTCAGTCATCGGTAAAATTTCAATCTACGTCGGTTGTCAAAGGCCTTCTGTTATCCAACAACAACACTCCAACGCGATCCTCGGTTTCGTTAATAAAGCCGTTTGCTAATAGGTGATCCATAAAGTTTCTGGAATATCTGTGTGTCCTCTTGATCAACATGATGACCATAGTTATGTCCACCATCAAGTACACAATACATTATATCGTGTCTTCCGCAAGTAATATCAAAATTCTTTTGGGCTCGAATATTGTGAGCGTTCCACTGCTGAGCTATCATGTCGAGTTCTGCTTGGATCAATTCATGAAACAATATCTGAGGCATTTTAATGTGTATAGTACTTGTTGCATCCAAAACGTTTACGTCAAGTAGATCCTTGCAAAATGAAATCCACCAGTGGACCCTATGTCTACTAAGTAATCCCAACAGGTGTGCTTTGTGTTCACTAGTTCCTTTGAGATCGATTTTATCGATTTTTCATTACAGACACCACAGTCACTAACTTTTGCCACATCGAACATACACACTCCTCTAGATTTCTACAACTCATATGTACGTGATTTGCGTCTGGCAAGATTGTAGGCTATCAGTATACGCTTAAGTTGACGCAAGCTTAGTTTACTATCACGCACAATATATAATAACAAAATAATATCATTGATGATAAGCTATAGAAGAAGTAATGCTTCATAAGTTCTAGTCTTATAAAATGCGTCCCTCTGAGAATGACAGCTAAATCCGTGATCACAACTCTAGTTACTTGCGTAATAACAAGCAGCCTAATTTAAAACGTCCATTCCCATTTAGTGACCATTTTTGTCGTCTGGAAAAGAAATAAAAGAGAAAAATACAGCAATATGAAAATTAATAAAATTATAATACTCCATAGAAACCCGATAGTATCAATTATTATACAACTGACAGTTCATGATACGTTTTTAAATATCGTGCCAAATTTTGACAAAGGGGGTCTAACACAAAGACAAGCAACAGATACTTGGGTTATTTTCACAGGGAGCCCCTGTGTATAAACGACCATCTAGAACAGTTGGATCGGAAAGCCTAATAATACATATTAATACATATTAAATATAAAGCTCACTGACTGAATGAATGTTGGGAAGCGGAGTTAGAAACACCTCCTTTTAACAATCACACAAAACACCTCTAATGCGACCTACTGTAACATTTATTGGTACATATACTATCAAGATCAAAATTACACTATCGATTGGATAGAATTCTTGTTAAAATATTATCAATGAATTATAACTCACCCCTTGCTGTCGATTTTCATGTCTACCTGCCGCTGTTGATATTCTTGAAAAATGGCGTCCCCCGCTTTTAAGAGATTTCTACATTCTAAGTTCTAAGACCTAAGTTCTAAGATCTAACATCTAAGTTAGAATTGTTGCCTTCTAACTTCTAACTCAAAATGGCCCTAATGGGCTTCCGTACTTTGCGCATGTTTTCCATCGTTGATCAAAAACGTTCCCCGTTGTTTTGCCTAGTTAGCAAGTGAACCGACAATGCCCTTCAAACCATAAACTGAAATATCCTACCAACATCAGAAAATTAAATTACGGAAAACCTTTTATGTTTTTTGTTCATTATTTTAAAGAGTTAACGAGTTGTTGTAGATACCGCTACGGGCGGCTGCAAACTTATTAATATGTTAGCACTTACGACAGCAGACGACATTTCTGTCTGAGGAACCCGCAATGTCATTTCTCACAAGATGTTTGGAATAATTCTTTATAGTGCGCTAAGTCTGGCATTTGGTAAGTACTTTTCTATAGTGCACTGTTTGGCATTTAGAAAGTACCTCTTTATAGTGCTTTCTTGCATTTGGTAAGTACTTTTTATAGTGCGCTTTCTGGCATTTGGTAAGTACTTTTTAAAGTGCGCTTTCTGGCATATGGTAAGTATTTTATAGTGCGCTAAATCTGGCATTTGGTAGGTTTTAATTTTGCGCTAAATCTGGCATTTGGTAGGTTTTAATTGTGCGCTATCTGGCATTGGGTAAGTTCTTTTTTATAGTGCGCTAAATCTGGCATTTGCTAAGTTATTAATTAAAGACTGTCTGACATTTGGTAAGTTCTTTTTATAGTGCGCTTTGTCTGGCATTTGGTAAGTATTTTTTATAGTGCGCTAAGTCTGGCATTTGGTAAGTGCTTTTGTATAGTGAGCTGTCAGGCATTAGGTAAGTAATTTTTAAAGTGCGCTGTCAGGCATTAGGTAAGTAATTTTTTATATTGGGCTGTCAGGCATTTGGTAAGTTCTTTTTATAGTGCGCTGTCTAGCCTTGGTAAGTACTTTTTATAGTGCGCTGTCAGTCATTTGGTAAGTACTTTTTTATAGTGCGCTGTCAGGCATTAGGTAAGTAATGTTTTATAGTGCGCTGTCTGGCATTAGGTAAGTAATTTTTATAGTGCGCTGTCAGGCATTTGGTAAGTACATTTTTATAGTGCGCTGTCAGGCATTAGGTAAGTAATGTTTTATAGTGCGCTGTCAGGCATTTGGTAAGTACTTTTTATAGTGCGCTGTCTAGCCTTGGTAAGTACTTTTTTATAGTGCGCTTTCAGGCATTAGGTAAGTAATTTTTTATAGTACGCTGTCTGGCATAAGGTAAGTAATTTTTTATAGTGCGCCGTCAGGCATTAGGTAAGTAATTATTTAAAGTGCGTTGTCAGGCATTTGGTAAGTACTTTCTTATAGTGCGCTGTCAGGCATTTGGTAAGTACTTATTTTAGTGCGCTGTCTGGCATTTTGTAAGTACTTTTATTTAGTGCGCTGTCAGGCATTTGATTACTTCTTATAGTGCGCTGTCTGGCATTTTGTAAGTACTTTTTTGACCCGTGTTTATCTATAATATCTACCTGTTAAACTATTTAACGTAGGTTGTCTGGATGGTTTGGGGAGATTGATTTTCGGTCATCTTCTTTGTGGAATACTGATTTTGTAAATGGATTGTAACAGGATGAACCTGTTATGTCATTAACCCCTTTAGTCCTGCACTGGGTTATTCCAGTATCAGGGAACATGCTAGATATAAGATCCCGCTAGATATTTTGGGGTGTAATTTGCTGTAAACATCTTATTACAAGGCTCGAAAATTCCTTGTACGGATCGCAAGAACCGGCAACATATATCAATATATTATGAAATATAGTTAAATTGTCCCGAAAGTGATGATTCATAATCCTCACTGATTTACCTTTGAACTGAGTCTCAAAAAGCATCTTTGTTTATCTGGAATAATCGCATTTCAGTCATTCAAGCAGTGAAAATATTCCAGCAAGTCGTTGTGCGGAAACAAGTTCCTCCTGATACAGACGAAACGAAACGGACGCATTTTAATTACAGTAAATACCCAGTTTGAACCACTTCTTCTGCTGAGTATTGGACAATCGACGGTTTTCAATAATATTGCTTCTTTACTTTGAAATCGGGTTTGTACGGATCGTGTGCAGATCTATTTACTAATGCACGACGCATGAACACTGGAGTTCTTTGACAGCGCTTTGTTTCCATTGGTTAGCGTAATCCGTACGGCATTCTTATTGGCCGATTATGGTTTTGAAAATTCCGCACAAGGGAATTTTGCCGTACTAGATTAATGCTCAAAAGTTTATAAATACTGCGAAATTCAGTCAGTCAGCAGCTTCCCAGCCGCTGGAACGGTATACTTGGTCAAACTACCAGTTAAATAAATAAACAGCCATACATCCGTACAGTTACCTCAGGTAGAAAATCCTTACATCATATTCTTCCAAATTTAATGTTCGTGCGCCATCAACTGTCATTGGGTAACCCGTAAAGCCGTCCAAATCCGTACAAGCTGTACGGATCCGCACAAAATTTCCGTACAAAAATTCCGTACAGAATATCCGTACAGGGAAACAGTTTTGGATGTAATAGAAGCTCATCAAACTACTGATGTCTTTAGTATTGGACAAATCCATACCAGTCTTATAAATCCGTACAAGTCATAAATCCGTACAAGTCTTATAATCCGTATAAACTCTACGGATCCGTACAGAAAATCCGTACATCCGTACAGGGAAACAGTTCGGAAAGTAAGAAGCTCATCCAACTACTGAGGTCTTTGAGATTGGACAAATCCATACAAGCATTATAAATCCGTACAAGTGTTATAAATCTGTACAAGTCTTATAAATCCGTACAAGTGTTATAATCCGTACAAGCTGTTGTACAGATCCGAATATTATTTCCGCACAGAGGAACAGTTATGAAAATATAGAAGCTCATAAATTTACTGGTGTCTTTAGTATTGGACAAATCCATACCAGCGTTATAAATCCGTACGAGTTGACCGAACCAGCATCAGTTAGCAGTAAAACTCCGTATAAACCGTTCCATTCCGTACAAAACCAGACAAGGTGCCTTTGTGGTAATACTTGCAATTTATTTCCTTACCTGCAGATCCAACGTTACAATCGTTTTATCCATGTGGACATTGTGATTTCAATAACAACAATACAGTCTTTAACATTTAATAACTATAGTAAACTTTACTTTTAACTATCGTGGCAAGTGGTTTCAATAACAACAAGACAGTATTTAAACATTTGATAACACTAGTTTCAATCTTTGCTAGCGTTGCTTTACTTGCAAAAAAAAGTGTTTAAACGTTTTAACTGTGGTTACTTCTGGTAATTTCGTTAAATATGGTTCAATTCTGATAGTCCAAAATCCCTCTACCCTACCGTAAGAGTCTATCTTTAAGTGCGGCGGTTAGACTTCGGTTACAGGATTTTACTATTTTTATACTGATTTTATCAGATGTGAACGTTTTGAAATTATCAAAAAAGTGAAAAATGCATTTTACGAATAACCATACTCTCAATCTCCCCACACAGTTAAAAATGCATAGAAGAAACGAGCGAATAATAAAATAATCAGTTTCAGATAAGACGACGATAAATTAGTCTAATAGTTCGAACATTCTTTTTGACGTATAAATGAAATGAAACGCTTCCAAATATGACCAAAAGCTTCAAAACAGCTTGAAAACAAAATCGTTAAGACCGAACTTTAACGCATTACCCAAATTATTAACTGAAATAAACATACTATTATCCCTCTTTATTAAAGAAGAAAGTTCAAATAAACTTATACAGTGTTGTAAGTACAAAGTTCTTTTCGAACCTGTACTGGTTATCACTATAAAGACAAGAAGCAGAGTGTTTAGTTCCGATCCAAATAATAAATTGGTTTAAAAATCGCAACGACCATTAAAAGAATGAATATTCGATATTCGGCACTTAACAAAAACGTCGTTAAGTCATGGTCAAATGTTTATTTGGTCCAAAAGTGTGTTCAAATGAATAAAACTAAACTGAGATTTTTGCATTTTTCCATATTTCATTCAATATTGTTGGAATGACTAATTAAACTGACGCTTTAATATTATTGATTTTAAACTGCTTAACAAATTGACATTTTTCATTTATTAATTACAAGACAAAACAATTGTCTAATATACCAATTAAATAAAGAATTATCATTAAAGGCAGATGTTAACACGTGGTATGAACCCTCTCCAAGTTTTGCGTAATACACTGTTTTGTTTTGCAGTGCACGGCCAGTTGAAGTTAGAGAGGGATCCTGCCTATACCTCGGACATTATCTACATTGGTCAGAAGAACAAACTTAAATTTACCTTGACGTTTGACAATAACACATATTCGTATGAGGGTATGTATACACTGTTTTTAATTCCTGTAAAGTTACATATTAAGTTGTAACTACGAAAGAAAACTTGTGTTGTTGTTGTTATCATTATCATCATCATCATCGTCTTCGTCGTCGTCGTCGTCAGCATCGTCATTATCATCATCAGCAGCAGAAGCAGCATCATCATCATCCCCACTTCCACCACTACCTCTATAACCATGATAACCATAACTTCGTTTATTGTTATCAGATATCACCATCCTCATTTTTCTGTCGTCACCTGCGACAACAACATTTGCTTTGGGTGACTTCATAAGTTACACCAAGGGCTCTGCGCTGACAACCAGTGTTCCGATAACCAGTGATAATTTTAGGAATTACATAACAACATCTATCGGAGGTGATCAACCTGAACAAAATGTAAGTACAAAAAATTCTCGTTTAATTCCGTTACGATGTGAAATAATAAAATAGAATAATCATTCTGCTAATTGGAGACAATTAATTTCTTGTTTGTAGAATCTAGGCTGATGGTTATAAAACTGAGATTGAAAACTATTCTCAAATCTCAAGCATCTTATTGGCTGAAATGGCGACTGGTCGCCACTCAATCTTTGTCAGAATGTACATCTCTAACAGTCTTGACACCAAAAAAAGTCCGATAGTGATGATATTATACCAACCACTTTTATACTTATATGCGATGAAAAGCACCGCATAAACGATAAAAAATTTGTTTATGCGGCAATGCTCTTATGCGGCATTACAGTGCTTATCAAATTTACGTACGAATCTCTTGTTATATTTTGAGAAGTTTGAAAATAGTGCCTAACTCGTAGATAATAAATCGACAAACTCCTGTTTGTCGTAGATCGTAGCTCAACAATGTTTAAATCTCGTCGAACTTGGTTGAAGATCGAAGATCATCAATCTTATTGTTTGAAAGTTGTCGGCCTGAGTCGTATATGGTAGATCAACAATATTTAAATCTCATGGAACTTGGTTGAAGATCGAAGATCATCAATCTTATTGTTTGAAAGTTGTCGGCCTGAGTCGTATATCGTAGATCAACAATATTTAAATCTCATGGAACTTGGTTGAAGATCGAAGATCATCAATCTTGTTGTTTGAAAGTTGTCGGCCTGAGTCGTATATCGTAGATCAACAATATTTAAATCTCGTGGAACTTGGTTGAAGATCGAAGATCATCAATCTTATTGTTTGAAAGTTGTTGAGTCGTTTATCGTAGATCAACAATATTTAAATCTCGTGGAACTTGGTTGAAGATCGAAGATCATCAATCTTATTGTTTGAAAGTTGTTGAGTCGTATATCGTAGATCAACAATATTTAAATCTCGTGGAACTTGGTTGAAGATCGAAGATCATCAATCTTATTGTTTGAAAGTTGTTGAGTCGTATATCGTAGATCAACAATATTTAAATCTCGTGGAACTTGGTTGAAGATCGAAGATCATCAATCTTATTGTTTGAAAGTTGTTGAGTCGTTTATCGTAGATCAACAATATTTAAATCTCGTGGAACTTGGTTGAAGATCGAAGATCATCAATCTTATTGTTTGAAAGTTGTTGAGTCGTATATCGTAGATCAACAATATTTAAATCTCGTGGAACTTGGTTGAAGATCGAAGATCATCAATCTTATTGTTTGAAAGTTGTTGAGTCGTATATCGTAGATCAACAATATTTAAATCTCGTGGAACTTGGTTGAAGATCGAAGATCATCAATCTTATTGTTTGAAAGTTGTTGAGTCGTTTATCGTAGATCAACAATATTTAAATCTCGTGGAACTTGGTTGAAGATCGAAGATCATCAATCTTATTGTTTGAAAGTTGTTGAGTCGTTTATCGTAGATCAACAATATTTAAATCTCGTGGAACTTGGTTGAAGATCGAAGATCATCAATCTTATTGTTTGAAAGTTGTTGAGTCGTTTATCGTAGATCAACAATATTTAAATCTCGTGGAACTTGGTTGAAGATCGAAGATCATCAATCTTATTGTTTGAAAGTTGTTGAGTCGTTTATCGTAGATCAACAATATTTAAATCTCGTGGAACTTGGTTGAAGATCGAAGATCATCAATCTTATTGTTTGAAAGTTGTTGAGTCGTTTATCGTAGATCAACAATATTTAAATCTCGTGGAACTTGGTTGAAGATCGAAGATCATCAATCTTATTGTTTGAAAGTTGTTGAGTCGTTTATCGTAGATCAACAATATTTAAATCTCGTGGAACTTGGTTGAAGATCGAAGATCATCAATCTTATTGTTTGAAAGTTGTTGAGTCGTATATCGTAGATCAACAATATTTAAATCTCGTGGAACTTGGTTGAAGATCGAAGATCATCAATCTTATTGTTTGAAAGTTGTTGAGTCGTTTATCGTAGATCAACAATCTTAAATACACGAGGAATATGCTGATTCAGATAGTAGCTTGTAGCGTAACAATCTCAAATCTTTTCAAAAGTTGTCGAGAGGGTGGTTGATCAATGATTGTTAAATGCCACGTAACGTTGCAACCAACTAGTTTATTAATTAAAAATCAGTATTTAAGGGTTTTTATCAATCGAATGAGAAAGCTACTGAATTGTGTCACAATTCTCTATTTATATTTATACCGAAAACCATTCGGTATGGAACATCTTTTATTTTACTTATTTGATGCATTCGCTTAAATATGGATCATTTAATTTTTACCAGAAAAAAGCCGTTTGACATAAATATCTATCAAAGCTTATAAGGGGTACAATAAAATCAAGATTCATCCCGAAATCGTTCTTTAAGTTTTAAGTCTGCTCGTCTAATGATTAAGAATGCCTATTTTTTCAGCTCACCTGAGCTGGCTCAATGTGAGCAATGAGGATCGATGAATGTCCGTCGTCCGTATTTCGTCTACACTTAGTTCGTTAACACTCTAGTGGTCACATTTTAGCTCCAATCGTCACGAAACTTGGTCAGGATGTATGTCCCAGTAATATCTCGTACAAGTTCGATTAAGGGATATCTTGGGTCAAAAACTAGGTCACATGACCTAAAAATAGAAAAATCTTGTTAAGACTCTAGACGCTACTTTTTCAGTCCAAATATCCTGACAAATTGTCAGAAAGGTTATTTCAATGCTCAAGTTCGAATATGGATCACCTCGGTTCAAAAACAAGGTCACAGAGCCCAAATATGGAACAACCTTCTTAACACTCTAAAGGTAACATTTTCTGTCCAAATATCCTGGAAATATGCTAAGAAGAAAAAGTTTAGTCAGTAGGAATACTTGATGCGATAAAATTGTTAAACATTAAAGTTGAAGACAAAAACATCATTCACCAATAAAATCATTTAATACCCAATGAATTTCAACAATATTAACTGAACACAGTCATACAAAGCAATTCGATTTGATTAAGATTTACGACAGGTGTCAAAATCAAAATTTACATTAAACTCAATATTTTGTATGACCACCTCTAGCTGAAATAAAAGCCAGAACACGCCTTTCTTATGTTGCTTTCGAGTGTTCGAATGATGTGTATAGGGATTTGGGCCAATTCCTTGTGCAATAACCGTTTTAGATCATTTATGTTGTTGACGTCAATCCTGTCACGCACCGATCTTCCAAGATAGTCGCACATGTGTTGAACCGGGGAGAGATCAGGTGATTTTAATTGTCATTCGCGTATGTGTATGTTGTTGACAACAAGAACATTCCGTGTATGACGTGCCGTGTGGCAGCGTGCATTATCCTGCTGTAGAACGTAAGCATTGCCTTACACTTTGTAAGGAACATTGACAGGGATAATGATTTCTGCACGAAAATGGACGGCATTTAAGATATTCCGTCTTGTTTTGAGTATTGTCTTGCCATTATAAGAAATACAATCCCCATATCATAGCGCTCCGAACACCGTTACGGTCATATTCGAAGACATTAGCAGGATCAAACCTTTCTCCTCGGCGTCGTCAAACAAAATTAATTCCATCAGCTTTTTTTAGATTAATTTTGGACTAAGCGGTGAAAAATATCCTGTTTCATCGCTATCTATTCCAGCGACTGCGCTGGCGTGCCCAATTCAAATGTGCGACGCGTTGACGTGCTGTTAGAGGAATACCTTTGTAAGTACGTCGAGCTCGCAATCGAGCTGCTCTCAGTCGGTGTCAAGCGTTACAAACGAATATTTTTTACCCCCGTGGATTGTCTAGGACGTTGAACGAGCTTTAAAACAGGTGTGAAGCGATTACGTCGTGTTGACGTCACTAAGTAGCGATCTTCGCGCGACGTTGTTTTCAACGTCCTACCTGGACGACGCAGGTAGTTTACGCTGCCAGTTTGTCAGAATCGCACTTGCATACGATATATTGTTCGCTCATGCCAACCAAAACGACCTGCTACGTCAGCAGCGTGTAAACAAGCTTCTAGAAATCTCAAAGCGATATTTCTATCATTAATGGAGAGGCAGGACGGCAACAAAGGCTAGCTACCAGAAATTTTACTCCGGCTTTTTTCATTGTGGACAATATACTTTTAA
The DNA here is from genome assembly GCA_038501625.1 of Corbicula japonica. Taxonomy (NCBI): domain Eukaryota; kingdom Metazoa; phylum Mollusca; class Bivalvia; order Venerida; family Cyrenidae; genus Corbicula; species Corbicula japonica. The sequence goes on along the minus strand of JAZAYU010000020.1, from coordinate 7,712,048 downwards.
TGTCAAACAAAATTTGCAAAAATATCCATGTCGGTTTTCATCGGCACGTGCATCTCGAGCATTTTGAATTTACACAGTCAGGGTCAAATCATCATGTATGTGATAAGAAGAGTTAGTACAACACATATGTTCAGTTATTTTCACGATATTTGCTATAGTGTAGATTTAGGGCGAAAACGAAAATACTGACTTAACTTTTTCTTTTGAGTATATTTCGGAAAGGTTGTTTCGATGATTTCTAGCTCAAGTTCGAATATGGATCATCTGGGGTCAAAAACTAGGTCACAGTGCCCAAATATGGAAAAACCTTGTTAACACTCTATAGGTAACATTTTTAGCCCGAATTTCCTAAACAAAAATGTTAGAAAGGTGTTAAGATGATTTCTAGCTCATGTTCGAATATGGATCATGTGGGGTCAAAAACTAAGTCACACAGCCTGATTTTGAAAAAACCTTGTTAACACTCTCAAGGTAAAATTTTCAGCCCAAATATCCTGGAAATATGTCAGAAAGGTTGTTTTGATGATTTCTATGTCAAGTTTGAATATTGGTCGTCTGGGGTCAAAAACTATGTCACAGAGCCCAAATACGGAAAAACCTTGTTAACACTCTAGAGGTAACATTTTCAGCCCAAATATCCTGGAAATTTGTCAGAAAGGTTGTTTTGATGATTTTCAGCCCAAGTTCGAATATGGGTAATATAGGGTCAAAAACTAGGTCACACAGCCCAAATATGGAAAAACATTGTTAACACTCTAGAGGTTACATTTTCAGTCCTAATATCCTGACAATTTGTCAGAAAAGATTATTTTTAGCTCCATTTTATATGGTCATTTAAGGTATATAACTAGATCACTTAGCAGAAATATGGGAAAACCTTGTTAACACTTTACAGGTAACATGTTCAGCCCAAATATACTGGAAATAATTCAGAAAGGTTGTTTCGATTATTTCTAGTCTAAGTTTTATTATGGGTCATCTGGGGTCCAAAACTAGGTCATAGATCGTTTTATCAAGTATTACTTTCCATCAATCCGATTAAAATTAAAATTATATAATGCATCACATTTATCTGCATGAAAAAATTATCAGAAGAACTGAAATTACCTTTTTAGTAACCTAATATTCAGAAAGGGCCTAGAAATGTGATTTCGTTGCACCCCAGGGGGTGGGGGGGGGGGGGGCAAAGGTTGACTGGTACCGTTGGAAAGCTTAGGATGTCTGCAATAAGAATTCACTTGTTAGACATTTATAATGTGGTGCATAACCATGGCAACCAGGTTTACATGACCACACCCATAGAAACAACTGTTTTTACACACCACATAGCATCTTGCATATATCATTTACATAACACGAACAAATGTTCTTTTTATTTGTTGCAATTGTATTATAATGAAAAGAAAACATGTTTGAGTGATTTCAGCAGCAGTTACTTCCCTTGTTTTGTAAGTATCCCATGTATGTTTTATCAGTTATTTCCCTTATTTGTAGTTACGCCATTGCTCTTTATCTTCTTTTCTGTAACAGTAAAGTTATTAATGTCCTTTTAACATTTTTCAAATTCAAAATGGTAAGTTAAAATGTTATACAACCAATTTGCTAGTTATTTCTGGACCAAATATGTTATATTTAGCTGCTTATGAGATATAGAATCAATGCAATTAATGACATCATGGTTTTGTAGAACCATACTCTTTGAACACATGTTTACGTGTAGTGATAAATTTACACCTTTTATTATGAAAATATAGATCTAAATAACAAACCATTATTATTACATGTATCATCATCATCATCATCATCATCATCATCATCATCATCATCATTATTATTATTATTATTATTATTATTATTATTATTATTATTATTATTACATGAAGACTTTTTATTACCATAATCTAATATGTTACCCTATTGCTAATTCAATCATAATATTCATGTTTTGAGATGAACAAGCATAAAATATAGTGTTTAATTGAATAATTGTGCTTGATAACTGTAAGTGTTCTTGAAACTTGCATGACTTTAAATTTTCAACATACATAACGTATGTTACTCATTAAAATAAGGCTTGTTTTCTTGTTTTTATTTGTATTTAATGGTGTTAGCTGATATCTATTTGGAGAAATTAATTATGTGTGCTCTTTGCAATGTCCTTATGTTTGTTAGCCCTGTGTAGATTTCTAATTACATTGACAGTCGTTTTTTTAACTAATATTACTGATTTAACAAAGTATTTTCTCTAAAACTGATTTTGTTGTACAAAGAACCGAACACATTTACAAAACTTATAACAACTATGCCATCATTTTAGATTAAACTATAAAATAATAATAGTAAGTGGTTCATAGTATATACTTTGTTATGTTACGTGGTTAAAATGTAAAAGTATACAAATAATGCGTTGAAAAGTGTTACAAAAAAAATAATTAAAATTAATTATATGTTACATAATTATTTAAGTTATGTTTTAAGAAAGATGACATAGAATAAAGAAAACAAATTTCTAAACCGTGTTATAGTTTGTATCTAGATTACCGAAGAGTCACTCATAATGTGAATATGAACTTTCTTTTAACTATTTTTACTAAAAACAAAGTTGAAAGCACCAGTTCTGGTCTTTTAGAACAATAATAACTGATATTACTGTTAAATAAAACATGTGAAATAAGAAAAAAAAATTTTCCTAAATGAAACATTATTTTTTCCATTGTTCAAAGAAAGCAGAATTTGTTAAGAATTCCTTAAGATCTTTTTAGAATGTTATTTTTCTTAAAGACAAATAATTGTTAAAGAGAAACATCCTAATTTGAAAGACAATCTGTGTAATGCAGGTGATGGTAAGCTAATAAACAAACTTATGTATAATATTTTTTTAGGTAAAAATTCTTTTACTTGAGTTTAAAAATTGCTATATAATGCTCATGCTGTTTCAATGTTTTACAAATTCTACACTGAACCTTAGTAATTTAGATGAATAAAACTACTTTTAAAAACATTTCTAACATCAGATAATTTAATCAGCTAATTTGTGTAAAGTTTAAATTAAGTAGCTTTTAAATTTGTTATATATCAACTTTAACAAAATATAATATGATATAAAAATATTTATCAAAATGTTAACTAATTGTTTCCAGTTTCTTTCTTTTCTTTTCTTATTATTTTGCTGATTATTAAAGTAAAAATTGGTAACATATTATAAGAGGACAAAAGAAATAAATAGAACAATAAAATGATAAAAAATATGTTAATTTTGTATATTCTTTCTTTTCAAATTAATGTTATCAGTCTCAATTCAGAGTATCAGGACTTAGCTTTAGACTAGATGTAACAGCCCATAATTAGTGTAAAATTAAGCTGTACTACAATGTTGTCACTGAGCCATATTGATATTGTTAATTTAAAAAGATTTTTAAAAAAGGACGACCATCTACATCATACACATTTATTTCAAGACATTTGGAGCAGTACACAGATCATTAACCTCAAAAGTTTAACAATATTTAAATTAAAAATACATTACTATTTAATATCACCAGCATCAATACCTTAATTTCCTTTTGTAACATAATTCTTATATATTACCTGTTTTAATACAAGATACATAAAGTGCAGGAAATTTGTTAACCTATATACTGAAATAAGATACTGGTTAATTAAAACAAAACTGGCACTGATTTGTTTACAGTTTTATTACAGCAACAGTCATATTACCTCATCTTACTTATGGTTATAGCAGTGGTTACGCATCAATTACAGGTAACTTCAATGGAGACGTGTATTGCTTGTCTTTGAAAAAAATAAATAATAAAAAAATCAAATGATATCATGAATAAAAAACTCATAATATTCTTGATAACACACTTACAGCTTATCAAACGCAAATAATTAATTATTTCATTTTTATTACTAACTTGAATTTCATAATTTCTAAGTCACCTTTCTTTGAGAACAATTGATTAAATTTATCACTAGAATCACTATTTCTTATATAATTGTAACTTAAAACAGAAATTCATCTTAAAATGTCTCCTTAACTAACTAAGTGCAGGCTGATGTGTGTTGGTTCTTAAAATACATTATTGTTGCAATTTATCATGAAAGAAGGTATGTAATTTATATCGCTATTGTGCAGTAACTAAAATTGGTTAATACGTTCTTTTGGGTAACATATTTAAAAATGGTGATTTATGATATGGAATTATTTTTATTATGATATAATGCTAACTAATAATTAAAACTCATGAAGAGGTGTATTTAAACAAAAACAATTACACCAAAACTTCAAATTTATTAACCATAGGCATAAGTATATGATATAACATAATACTAAAGTCACATATAACTAAAGTTATGGATATTATTAACAATATGTTTAACAAAGTTTACCTTTTAATCACACAATATGTCTTTTAGAGTTTATTTCTTTATAATTTATTTTATTTACGGATAATTTCTTTGCTATCTTTGAGATGGGTTTTTTTGCATTTTTTCAGAGATTTTGGTTTTTGTAATTTCCAAATATAAGTATTTATTTACATACATTAAACAAGAAGTGTGTCTCAATGTGACTTTATTACATTTAAATACTGCGTTCTTATTTATATAACTCCATAGGAACTTATTTATATTAATAAATTAAACAAATAAAACAGAAATTACTTGCAAATGCAAGTAAGAAATGTTTCATACAACTTTTTAAACTAGGTTTTGATGTTTAGTAACATATCTTAATGACTTTTTATAGACCTATACCTAAGGTTGCCGATGTTTTATTGCATTAAAAAATAAAAAAAAAACATTTCCTGGTGTAGAAAAAATAGGTTTATTTCAGAACTTTTATAATTGCCAATTATTTCTTCATTGCGTAAAATTTTCTCAAAGGTCACATATTCAAATAGGCATTACGGTAAAACGCCCAACTCGCCAGAAAGCAAACAAATTGCAAAATGCGTAGAATGGTATAGGCTTTCAGAAAAACATAGCCTTCAAAATTCCCCAAGGGGGGAGGGGGTCTATTGGCAGCTCAAGGTCTAATAAAGATTCATTGTTAAATGGTGTTACTGGAATGTGGTTGAAATTGTACTGTTTTAATGTTTGAAAATATTAGTAATATGTAACTGCATAACTAAATTGAGAAAAAACGTATGTAAAACATGTGTTAGCTAGCTCAGAAATAACATTTAACCATACACAATATATGATTATGTGGTATTTTGAAATAAACTATTTAGAAAAATCAAATTCGTATTATTGCATTTAATGTAACGTATTGTATTTTAAATGGTTACGTAAATTACTCAGAAAAGGGCAAAATCGCACCCAATTTTGATAAAAGCACATTACCTAACATTAGTTTTATTCACAGTAAGTAACATTGTACTGAAGAAAATAGTCTTTTAAAAGATAACTGGTCTTGAGTTGAAGCAATGCCTACAGAACAATTATAAAATTTTTGGCTCATGTAAAATGGGTAGTGTCGGTTATCCTTGTTAGACCTCTACATGCACCACTTTATGAAAGTCTAACAAGTAAATTCTGATTGTAGACATCCTAAGCTTTACAAGGGTACCACACAACCTTTGCCCCCCCCCCCCCCCCCACCCTCCCTGGGGTGCAACGAAAGTGAAATTTTCCTGGGCCAGGTTGCGTACTATAAATTATACTTATCTTTAGGCGGAGTTCAAATGAAATATTCCGTTTACTTTGAATATATTAGTAAACCAGCAACGTGACAAACCGTCTGTCTGTCCTGTTCGTACGTCCCGCATTCGTATCTTGTTGGATTTTAAAACTATTTCACAGAAATGATCACCATATTGAGACGACGTGTCACGCGAAACATTTTGGTCGCTACCTTGAAGGTCAATGTCCCAGCATGACCTTGTAAAAACATCTTATCCTGCACATAACTTTGTTATTTGAAGTCGGATTTTTAATTTCACAGTAATGATCACCATTATGAGACGAGGTGTCGCGCGCAACATTTGTTCGCTATCTTTAAGGTCAATATCACAGCATGACTTTGAAGCAACATCGTGTCCGGCCCATAACTTTGTTATTTATAGTTGGAATTATTTCATAAAAATGATCACTATATTGAGGCGACGTGTCCCGCAACATTTGGGTTGCTACCTTGAAGGTCAAGGTCACAGCATGACCTTGATTCAAAATCGTGTCCGGTCCGTTACTTTGTTATTTATATTTGGATTTTAAAATCGTATCGTATCGTTTTAAGCACAATACCATTTTCAAACTTCATCTCAATAGTTATACAACAAACCGTTTTGTGCAAAGTACACATTCGGTGAGCGTCGCCCGTCTTTGACGGTTCATAAATATATTTAAGTCGTAAACAAAGACTAAAAAAAACTCTTGTCGATCAAAATGTTGTAATTCAATGCAGGGGAAGATTTCTTACAATACAAAAGCAGTTCTTGGCCTTGGAAGAGTGGACTCTCACAATACTGCGATGATACAAGCGGATTCGGAAATCGTAATCGTGTTTGAAGCCGTGTATGTCTCCATAAGTGGTTATGTGAACGGGTACAAAGCCAGTCCTGGTGTTGGGGTAAAATATATCCCCACTTGGATCGAATGGGTCCAAATCGACTACATTCTACAATCGACATCGGTGGTAATGTAGTGTTTTTTGAATTCCTTATTTTTGATAGGCTTCCTTGAAAAAAAAATCAGCCATTCTTTAGCATGCACCATTATCTTGCTGATGGTTTGGTTAAAGTTATTTCACGAAGACAAATTGTGCTTGTTTGTTCAGATATAAGAACTCGTTGGAGCAAGTGTGACGTTGTGCAGCCTAGAACCTTTTTAAACCCCCACTGACCATTCTAAGGCAGTTGCCTCTCGGATTCTCATTTTCTTTAATTGCTTGTTGCAATTATTCTGAAATTTATCATCGTATTGACCATGCTCACCTCTTTCTTTTGGCTCTTCCTTTAGGTTCTTCCTTTTGGCTCTTGCTTTTTGCTCTTCCTTTCGGCTCTTCCTTTTTGGCTCTTCCTTTTGGTTCTTCCTCTTTGCTCTTCCTTTTAGCTCTTGCTTTTGGCTCTTCCTTTTGGCTGTGTGGGGAAGCTGTTTCCTGGATGGGGCCATTCCTGAATTCCTTATTTTAAGTTGTTAAAATACTAACAATTTAGAAAAGCAAGCAAACATTCTTGATCTAAATCTCCCTAGCGAAAATTGTTTCGTCTCTCATAATACATGTAAGGAAGAAAGTGAATTATACATGTCAGGTATAGCCTCTTTACATAGCCAAAATGCAAAAAGGAAAAGAGAGCAAAGGTTTATAAGCAGATGAAAAATAGACATCACAAACAATAAAAGAAAATGAGAATTCGCCACATGTAACAGTAGCACAAATATACAAAATGAATTTGCGAATGCCGTACCACACACATCACCTGCTAGATAGCTCAGTTAGTGGAGCCACTGCCTTGATATTTTTAATGTAACGTTTTATTGTAACTGAAGTTAAATCATTGCAACGTTGTTTTTTGAAAAAGGACAAGTAAACCGAATTTTTTGTTTCAAATGCAAAGATTTTTATGAAATCTTGATAAAAAGATAATAAATAAATAAATGCCCATTTATCGCATATGAATTTGAGAGAGAGACTGTTTAACAAGCACACATTTTCTTCATCAGCTGTGTTAGAAAACCTTGCCTACCTTGCATACAGCGGTTCAAAGGCAGCAAATTTTCTCTCACTTGACGTTCTTGTTTACGCTTGTGTAAGTAAAAGACCTACAGCGGAAAATATTTCCCATCTGAACTGAACTAACACCATCTCCACCTAATATACCAAAGGCATTGCGAGGACGGCTTACCAATCGTATCAACTCGGCGATCTCCGGCAAGCTTCGGATAAACACGTAATCACCGAAGCGTGATCCGAGTGACGGCTTACATGACAATTTCACATCTAAAACCAGTAATAGTTTACACAGAGTAAAAACAATAAACAAAATCATTGAAGAATTTATTTTCAAGTAAGCGGACTTTGAACTCGGTCAAAATATTCAATCGTTCGCTCTGTGTTGTGTTTTACAGTGCCTTCTTTTTATTGACGAGTACAATTGCAGACATCATTGCGATGTTATATTATGGTCATTAATAAAGATAATATTGCTAAAGCTTTCAAATGAAATAATGTTATAATTTCATTTTATAGTATTTCTTTTTACTCTAAGTGGTCATATCTTAATCTAGTGGGTAGTCGTTTTGTAACCTTAATTTCTTTAGTTAACTACGGTAAAAATATTTCAAATTGTTCTATTTTACTCAGTTATGATTATAGAAGATATTTATGTATTTTAGTGACGGACCTACTACTTTTGAAAAATATGAAGGTGTGATTTCAGCAATTCTGGTTTTTTAAGATTTTAAAGGAATTTCTGTATACTAAGATTCAAGATTATCACCAAAATGATAGGTATTGTTTTAAAATCACTCAAGAGAGAATATTTTTTATTTAGAACAATAATATCTGCAGTTAATTAATGCTTCTTTGCATAGACATTTGTCACAACCTTAAAAAAATTAAGTCCTCTGCAATTGTACAAATAATACGCAAACAAACAAGTCTGGGAATAGATATTGCGAACATGCAAAACGTTTATAAATGGTAAAAGATGTTAAAATGCGTATTTAATCAGAGAGTGCAAATTGATCGCACATATTGCAAATTTGATTAAGTATAATGTTTTCCCATTTTAGGAAGACTTCCTTACCCGGTAAGGACAACTGGGCAATAAACGAAACTCATATAGCATTGAACAGTGAGACGTCACACAGTTCAGAATAGTTATCAAGCAAACCATAGTTTGCCATGATTAAACTAATTTATTTTATGAGAGTTTACACTCACCCAAATTTCAAATTGATCACTTTTTGTTCTTTAATTTTTCATTTGAAAGACATTGACTTAACTCTTTATTTGTTCAGATATAAGAACAGTCTTCAATTAAGCTTTATTTGTGATCATTCGTCAACAACAGTCTTCAATTAAGCTTAATTTGTGATCATTCGTCAACAACAGTCTTCAATTAAGCTTTATTTGTGATCATTCGTCAACAACAGTCTTCAATTAAGCTTAATTTGTGATCATTCGTCAACAACAGTCTTCAATTAAGCTTTATTTGTGATCATTCGTCAACAACAGTCTTCAATTAAGCTTTATTTGTGATCATTCGTCAACAACAGTCTTCAATTAAGCTTTATTTGTGATCATTCGTCAACAACAGTCTTCAATTAAGCTTAATTTGTGATCACTCGTCAACAACAGTCTTCAATTAAGCCTTAGTCTTGTTCTAATTGACTTTGGAACAGTTTGATGAGAGTAATCTTAAATTTTGCTAAAAATGCATTTCATGCAATTAAAGGTTAAGCAACCAGTGCCTAAGGTTATAAAGCTGAGTTTGGAAACCAGTCTCAAATCTCAAGCATCTGATTGGCTGAAATGGCGACTGGTCGCCATTTCAGCCAATCAGATGCTTGAGATTTGAGACTGGTTTCCAATCTCAGTTTTATAACCTTCAACCAGGACCGCCTCATGAGTAGGATAAATATAAAACCTCATTAATCATTTGCATTTTTGTTTAAATAAATCACCTTCAAAATACCCAATTTTATAATAACCTTCGTTTTAATTGAAGGGTGTTCTAATTATGCCAAGAAAACAATCAAAATAAAGATTAAAATACATTAAATAATTGATTAAAAGGCAAAGAGTTTTTTTTTTCAAAACCTCTCTTGACATAAAAAGAAACGAAAGTAGCTAACATTGTAAACTTATAAAATTGATGACCAATTTAAACTTTGGGTGAGTTTATGTATCCAACAATTTTAGCTTTCTTTTTAAATAACACATGTTTATTAATTTATACATGTTTATTATAATACGTGGTAAGTAATAAATCAATTGCCTGTTTAATCAATGCAACTAATTAACGAATTATTTTGTTTCACATTTGGTATCACACATGTGTGACAAATCTGGTATCAATCATGTGTGACATATCTGACATCAGTCATGTATGAAATATTTGGTATCAATCATGAGTGTGACATATTTGGTATCAATCATGTGTGACATATCTGACATCAATCATGTGTGACATATTTGGTATCAATCATGGGTGACATATTTGGTATCAATCATGGGTGACATATTTGGTATCAATCATGGGTGACATATTTGTATCAATCATGTGTGACATATCTGGTATTATCGTACAGTGTAATGGTTAGTAAAACTACAAGCGTTGTGTTCAGGTTCGACCTAACGTTTATTACTCTGATATGTACAACAAAACAATAACAATGACGTCGACGTGAAAGTACGTCTGCCGCGCGGTGGCGCCAAGACGTCACACATAATAATGCTATATTTTATCCGACAGGTATCAGTCATGTGTGACATATCTGACATCATTCATGTGTGAAATATTTGGTATCAATCATGTGTGACATATTTGGTATCAATCATGTTTGACATGTTTGGTATCAATCATGTGTGACATATGTTATATCAATCATGAGTTTGACGTTAAGTGTGGCTTGAAGCAGGGTTGTCCGCTCTCCCCTATGCTCTTTAATCTATATATAAATGATCTTGTGACATATCTAAACAACCTGGATATAGGTATTGATATAGAGGATAGAAAAGTTTGTATTTTGTTATTTGCTGATGATGTAGTTCTCCTGGCAGATTCGGCTCAGGATTTACATACATTTTAGGCCTAATAGTATTGTAAAGTCAGATTTCTTATTTCATAATGCAAATGTTCCTCTAGAAATTGTATCACATTACAAGTATTTAGGTGTTGTTTTAAATGAATTTTTAGATTTTCATGAAATAGCAAAAACTGTTGCAATGTCAGCTTCAAGAGCATTAGGGCTAATTATATCCAAAAGCAAGGTGTTCGGTGGTTTCCATTATTCAACTTTCACAAAACTGTATGATACTTGCGTTTGGCCGATAATAAGTTACAGTGCACCTATATGGGGAGATAAGTCATATTCTTGTATCAATGCCGTTCAGAACCGGGCAATGCGTTTTTATCTCGGCGTTGGGAAGTATACGTCAAATGCTGCAGTTTTGGGGGAGATGGGTTGGAAACCACCAATTGTTAAGCAATGGGGATCTATATTTAGACAGCATTTTAGAAACATTCATATGAATGACACCAGAGTTAATAAGAAAATGTTTGACTGGGCAAAATCGTGAAATGTTAAGAATGGTTTTAATAGAATAAAAGTATGTCTCCATGATATTGATATGTCACATGTGATTGATTTAGATGTCAGAAACTCAAAAAGTATTGTGAAAGAAATAGAATGTAAAATATTTGATAAACAAATTGCTATTTGGAAAAATTTAATAAATAGAGAGACTGGAAACAGAGGTCAAGGTGGAAATAAACTAAGAACCTATAAGCTTTTTAAACAAGATTTTAAAACAGAGTATTATGTTGAAAAAAACATTCCTTTTAGGTACAGAAGTGCCTTTGCAAAGTTTAGGTGCGGAGTTGCACCAATACGTCTGGAAACTGGTAGATATGAAAATATTGCTGTTTGTAATAGAACATGTTTCCATTGTACAAATACTGTTGAAAATGAGATGCATGTAATTCTACATTGTCCAATCTATGCCAATATTAGATGTCAATTACTGGATACTCTATCTACAAATTATGAATGTCAAAACATGTCAGATTTAGAGAAATTTATCTACATTTTTACTAAAGAGAATTTGATGTATTTGTCAGCCAAAACCTGCTATAATATTCTCCAAGAAAGGAGAAAACACTTATATAAATGACAGTTTTATGACAACTGTAAAAAATGTATAGCTGTATATAAGAATAATCTAATAATACAACAATTCTTTTAGTGTTTTAAAATTTTGACAATAGAACTGATATATGCCGTACTATAAGTACATTATTGTTTTAAAATCAATGTATGTCTTAATTATGGCGCAATACGTTGTCTTATCATAGAATGTTTTTTAGTGTTTTAGGTGTAAAGCTACTGTATCTTTTAATATCAAATAGTCTCTTATAAATCAATAATGATTGGTCACTTGCATGTACTACTACATTTATATAATTTTATTGTATAAACTGTGTTGTGTATATGTAATGTGAATGAGACTCTAATAAATAATTGAATTGAAAAAAAAATTGAATTGAATTGAATTGAATTGAATTGAGTTACTAATTTGGTGTCACACATGTGTTAAATATTTGGTATAATAAATGTGTTAAATATTTGGTATCACACAGATGTTACATATTTGGTATCACACTAGTGGTATATGTTGTCAGACCTACGTACGTGTATGTTCACATATCTTCATGTATGTACATATATGCTACCACACATTTTAAAAATATTTTGTATCTCAGTTAATGCTACACATTGTTATCACACCACAGGCGATAACAGAGATTCCAAGTTTTAATGTCAGCACCGGCGCCGACGCAAATATCGCTATAGGAGACCTTAAATTTGTAAATCTGTCAATGAGCATTCCACACCCCAAGGCGACCTTGACCGTCGAAGCTCTGGTCGTTAACGATACTAAACAAGATGTCTTCGTTCACAAAATGCGCCTGATAACGGTTGGCAATGCTTACACGTACTCCTTGGTGAAAGAAATGATCAATACCACTGGATTCGAATCCTGTCCGCTTAAGACGAGCATGACACTGGACTTCGGGACGATTATAAACAAAGGTAAATTTGTCAAAATGTTAGGATTTGGCCTCTGATGGTTTATCCTTCACTAGGTACACTTAATATCAGGGGTTCTTAATACATGATTTAATTGTCTTTTCATTTCTTTTTTTTAAACACGAAACATATTAATTGATATTAAAACCGTCGTAACTTAGGGATACACGACAAATGAGCCACGCGAGCACTTTTCGACGTATTACTAATAATACGGGCCGCGTCACGGGAAAAAAAGGTATCTTCGGTCATATTTTTTAGAAGTGTTAGTTGTTATTATACTTGGAAAGATCTTACAAGTATCTATTATTTTCTCATAAACATATTGGCAGTTTTGTTACACATTTTGACAACATAATTTTATTTTGCGAAACGCATAGTGTCGTCTGCTTAACATAATTACGTCATTTCAAAAATTGACGTCAAATGCCCTAATGTATCATTTCCCGTGACGCGCCCCATATCTATCGTTCACATACTATACGTTACTCGCTAACGTTTTTTATTTTCCTTTGTTGTAATTTCCCTTTTGGTTTATATGTTTAGAAGTAATATGTGCTTATACTTGAGAAAAAAAATATACATATCAGGAATTGCCACAACCAGAAAACACAGCTTCATCACACACCCAAAAAGTAGAAAATGATCATGGCTTAAATAATGATCAATAACAATCAGACACCACAAACAATAACGAACATGTGATACCGAGGGTTACCGCCTTTGTTCGACTGGTGGAAAAACAATTAGCAACTGGGGTTTTTTGGTGCACCAACCTCACCATTGCCACAATAGGTTCTCGTATGAACAAAAATTACAAGTGGTCTTGGTGAAATAACTCCAACCCACTGATCACCTCGACAGTGTTGCATGCAAATGTCATCAGAACGCATAAAAATAATAGTCATCCGGCCACCCAGGACCCACAGCAACAACTACTTGTTCAAAAATTTAAGTGGTCGGTGATACAAAAGCACACAAACATAAAAGAATTACAAACAAAATGTACATAAATTTAGAAAGCACAAAACAATTAAATTTTATCATATATATAGCATGACACAAAATTGAACAACTATCAAATTTATTACATAACTGTACTTATTTTTTATAAATACATGTATAATCGCCTGTACAAACGGCACCACAAGAAATGATATTATGATGGAGTTATCTGTCTTGATCGTTTCAGAATCCTCAGACGCCAGTTCAAACAAGGACTATCTGTTAGTTGTCGAGATCGTATACCAGGTTTTAAACCCCAACCTCGTCGGCAAAACGTTCACCCTGGGCTTTGGCATAGACATCAATGGAAACGAAGTGTGGGTGGGCGATTTCCAGCTAACAGTGACAACCTCTGCTGCAAAACCCCTAGTACGCATAAATATCAACTAAGAAAATATCAACATATGTTTACGCTTTTCGTGTAATGATATAAAATGTTCTCTATAAGACTTAAAGTGTGCTTTTAAATATTTCCCTCGAATTTCTGTTAGAAAATACGTTCGTAATAAAAATGTAATTCAAACTATGTTTTTGCACATAAGTTGACAATCTGAACAGTCACAACAAAGTGGTTGCCCGCAAGAATCAGGATTATTATTGAACTGAAAGAATCTCTGAAAACAATGAACCGAGTTTAAACATCTTTTAAGTTATGTCCTTAGTGTTAAAATGTCTTCGCAATGATAACTGATTCTTATTTTTCGGACTACCTGTATAACTCTTAATCAGGGCTGAAGGTTATAAAGCTGAGCATGGAAACCAGTCTCAAATCTCAAGCATCTGATTAGCTGAAATGGCGACCAGTGCTCAGTTTTATAACCTTCAACCCTGGTGTTATTTTTCACTAGGTAGGTGATCAAATGCTCTCTCTCTCTCCATAGATGTATGAAAGCAGTTGTTGGACGTCATTAAGTATATGTAAATGTAAAACAGAAAAATAGAAGTCAGCTATTTAACATGTCTAACTATAAACATCATAAATAAACGATAATTAGGAATACAGTTCATGAATGTCGACTTCGTGCGAGCTGTGATAAGTGTTCAGTGCCCAAGGTTATAAAACTGAGCATGGAAACCAGTCTCAAATCTCAAGCATCTGATTGGCTGAAATGGCGACTGGTCGCCATTTCAGCCAATCAGATGCTTGAGATTTGAGACTGGTTTCCAATCTCAGCTTTATAACCTCCAGGCCAGGACTGATGCTGGCTAGTGTTGGTGTAATGGTAAGATAGTCATGGTAAGATTATCGCCAAAGACTGAAGTTTACTAAGACGTGTTGTAACATTGACTAAATACGTACTGCATTGATGTTGGTTTTGACGTTAAGTTGCACAAGACATTAAAAATATTTCCTAGAAAATTTGGTATCAAATAAAGGTTCATTATATTCCTGATACATATTGGACATTGGCTGTAACAGTTATCAATCCTATCATGTTTAAAAGAGAATAGAACGTCATAAACAACACAGTCGACGCACGGTTTTGATTGTCTGTAACTGATTTTTCGTTTCTGATTTGAAATAGTAACGCATGGCGTATGTTATACAAAACAAATTGATAATGTCAAGGTTTATTTCATGCTGAAAGCTACAAGCGTTATAAATGTCTTTACAATTGTTGAATAAATAACAAATACAATATTTTTAAATCCCATAAGAAATAAGGGCCTTTTTTTTCAGTACCTTCAGGAACAACCTTTTAAAATGAGCATGAATGTGTTACAATATTGTTATTGATTTTTCACACTGAGAATATACGTATCTGACTTATTTTCCAGTCTTCGTTCTCGTTATCTCCGGGTATGGTCACACCGGCGCCGGGATACGCTGGTTCTGCAGTGATATCATTCAACACACCAGAGCAGTCGACGAACAACTACACCTTTGTGTTGAATACGACTGGAAAACTAAGTATACTTTCACGTACGTCTGTTTTACGTATGTGCAGATAACATGTAAATGTTTCTAATTTGCCATTGGGATTTAAGCATGTTCAACGTATCATGATTACGAATTAATTAAATTATATATTAGTTGGCTAGGTGCTGACGCCGTACTAGTCTGGCTTTGGCTATGCATTTAGTTTGTCACTACACATTTACTCCAGACTACGGTGTGTAAGTGTCTTATATAAGGGCATAACACAGGTACCCCAGACTACGGTGTGTAAGTATCTTTTCCAAGGGCACAACACAGTTACCTCAGACTACGGTGTGTAAGTGTCTTATATAAGGGCATAACACAGTTAACCCAGACTACGGTGTGCCAGTGTCTTATATAAGGGCACAGCACAGTTACCCCAGAGTACGGTGTGTAAGTCTCTTATATAAGGGCATAACACAGTTAACCCAGACTACGGTGTGCCAGTGTCTTATATAAGGGCACAACACAGTTACCCCAGAGTACGGTGTGTAAGTCTCTTATATAAGGGCATAACACAGTTAACCCAGACTACGGAGTGTTAGTCGTATATAAGGGCATAACACAGTTACCCCAGACTACGGTGTGTAAGTGTCTTATATAAGGGCATAACACAGTTAACCCAGACTACGGTGTGTAAGTCTCTTATATAAGGGCATAACACAGTTACCCCAGACTACGGTATGTAAGTGTCTTATATAAGGGCATAACACAGTTAACCCAGACTACGGAGTGTTAGTCGTATATAAGGGCGTAACACAGTTAACCCAGACTACGGTGTGCCAGTGTCTTATATAAGGGCACAACACAGTTACCCCAGACTACGGTGTGTAAGTCTCTTATATAAGGGCATAACACAGTTAACCCAGACTACGGTGTGCCAGTGTCTTATATAAGGGCATAACACAGTTAACCCAGACTACGGAGTGCCAGTGTCTTATATAAGGGCACAACACAGTTACCCCAGACTAAGGTGTGTAAGTCTCTTATATAAGGGCATAACACAGTTAACCCAGACTACGGTGTGCCAGTGTCTTATATAAGGGCATAACACAGTTAACCCAGACTACGGAGTGCCAGTGTCTTATATAAGGGCACAACACAGTTACCCCAGACTAAGGTGTAAGTGTCTTTTCCAGAGACGTAACACAGTTATCACAGACTACGGTGTATATGTGTTTTGTCTAAGGTTCCATCAAACTTACCCCAATGAGTATTTTACTGATTTCCTTAGAAGCTACCTGCCTAACGCTAGCGTCCTAAACAGACCATGATAAACAGCATGCATGACAAATGCCTAATTAATTTTTTAGTGCAAATATTTGTCATATCCAGTCTCTCAATACATTTTCAATTCATTGCTTATCATAAATAAGCTTGATTTATGCACATATAAAAAAATCATATTTTTTATTTGAACATGGTTTCAGTGAATCCAATATCATACGGAAACAACATGCCGTGTGCTATTCCTGACTCAGCCTTATACCTGGAAACGTACCAGTCTACCTCTGATGTGTATGACTCGGCAGTGATGACTGTCAATATTTATAACACCGCTATGCAGTCTCCAGCACTCAGCAACTCGAACACCGTGACATTTCAGGTGAACGTACTGATGATGCCTGATGCAGTACAGGGTGAAACAGCTACTCTGAAAGCAACCGTCAACGGTCTTCCAATCCAGGCTGTCACCTTTACAACAGGTGCCCCGATACCATATCCTGTACGTGGTTTTAATTACATTCTTGCATATAAATAACCAAAACCTCAGCCAATCTGATAAAAATCATATCCTGAAAACCGCTACGCTATCAGGATCTGAAGACGAGTAACAAAAACGTGGTTTTATCACTAACCCTTTGAACCAATCAGATTGCCGCCTACAAAATCGCAAAAGTGAAAGTAAAAATTGTATTTTAAACCATGGAAACTGTGGACAGCCTGCGTAAGACACATTTTACAGGAGATATATGTGTTTATGTAGTATTGCATTCATTTCTAATGTAATGGCATCTTCAGATCATTTTGCGAGCGTTATAAATCATGATTCCTGTGTTGACAATTTCTAAAAATAGTAATCGGGGAAACCCGCTATTACTTATGTACGGTGTCTGCACGCAGTCATCAGATCTAACATTTTGTTAGATCTGACTTTAGTGAGATTGAACCTCAGCAGCATTCCGATATTGTCCGATCCTACGTTACCATGTGATATAGAATTTTAGTATCATATCAATGATCAATCGTTCGTGTAAATGGAGCGGTCTGAGCCGCAAATATAGTGAATTTAATATTCAAAGGTAAATTTCCTCAGCAAAACAAAAGACTAATAAAGAACTATGAATGAATATAAATAATCTTTACCAGAGGGCAACATCAGTGTTTAAAACCATAATTGCAACAAGATATTTGCATGCTTGTTGCAAATATAATGAGTAGCCACGCAACGTACACCGGCACTTAAATTTTTACAGCCAGTTTTTTATGGATATCCACTCTATAAACTAAAGAAAATAAAAGATTATTTCAATTTTTCCACGTTAATCGTAAAACCATTTTCTAAATTCAAAAAAAATTTAACCAACATGATATTCTACAGTGCTCTGCATGCCTGGTGTTTAACACATCTACAGTTCATTATTATGCTTACCTCTTTGGTTGCACGACGGTGGCAGGAGTTTAAGAGTTTATGAAGGGTTTTTTTTTTGGTGGGGGGGGGGGGGGGGGGGGAATCGTAAATTTACCTAGAAGCTCGATTGTTTTTTATCCCTGTTATCGTCTTGTTGCTGATTTGACTCCAGGGGCTCTGGTCTTGGTAAGATCCTATGGGTTGGAGTTATTTCACCATGACAACATGTGGTTGTTTTTTCATACGAGAACCTGTTGGGGCAAGGGTGAGGCTGGTGCACCCTAAAACCTGGTTTAAACGCCACTGACCGTTTCAAGGCGGAAACCCCAAAGGTTCTCTTTTCCGTTAATTGTTTATGGTGTTTTACTTGAAATTGATTTTCTTATATACACATGCTGTTTTTCTCTCTTTATTCGCTGCGGTGGAAGGTTGTGTTTTCTGAATGTGGCGATTCCTATGCATATTTCACTTTTTTTTTTCAGACAAACGTCAACTACACGTTCACTTTGGAAAATGACTGCACCACGAAGTTCCAGGCCGGCTCAACATTGGCCTACAGGATGAGAGTTGTCACACAGAGATCTATTACTGCTGGTCCTATGATAATCGAAACTCCTATACCCCAAAATCTGGCTGTTTCAAACCTAATGTTCAAAAGCGCGACAGTGATTTCAAAGGGGAAAAATGTCGTCTGCGTTAAACTTGGTGCAATCCAGGCTAACCTCTCCGACTGGTATGTGGATATTGAGTTTCGCTTTGTCTTTCTTTGGACGATCTTAATTTGTAGCCTGTCCCCCACCATTATGTATGTCATACTAAAGTTATACTAAAATTATGGCGATCTACACGACTAGCCTGAGGTATGTCTTGATAATTAGCGCTCCCCTTATGCAACTGCGCTTATTTATACCTTTCTTGGAATATTGACGTTAGTGGCGACCTTCTGTTTAATCATCTGCTTTGTTTTGGAAACTCCAGTTCAAATTTTTTCAGGACGGCTAACTCTGGTGAAAAAGACCGAGCGGTGCTCACCGTACCACTTGTATGCAATGTGCAACTTGTCGACGACATCTCCGCAGACGAATTTGTCGTAGAGGTCAAGGTCACTATGAAAGACGTACCTGCTTACCTGACAGCAGACACAACAGACAAATCTGGAATCGGCGTGATGTTTTCAGGCAATCAAATATGGGTGGCAAGCAGTACGTTCGATACAAAAGCACCGGTAATATTGTGCATGCAGTGCTACATATACATTCTAACTGGTCACTTTTTGTCCGTAATGTTTATGAGAAAGACATTGAATTCACTCTTTATTTATGATCATATGCCAATAAAAGTCTTCAGCTTAAGTTTGAATCTTGTAATAATTGACTTCGGAACAGTTTGGCGAGAGTTATCCTTAATTTTTCTGAAAATGCATTTCTTGCACAAAAATGTCAAGCAAAAAGAAATTTGCTCTTAATTTCTTTTTTGTTTTTGTTTTAATAGGACCCATCATAGTAGGGAAAACATAAAACCTTATTTATCAACAGCACCTTTGTTTAAGTAAATCCCTTTCAAAATATCCAATTTTAAAATTACCTCCGTTTCAGTTAAAGACTGTTCTAATTTTGACCCTGCGATGTAAGTAAATGGTATTGAATTCATTGAAGAAAACAATAAATATAGATTAAAAAGACATTAGATAATTGATTTCAAAACAAAACAGTTCTTTCCACAACCTCTCTTGACGTAGGGAAGAAACGAAACTAGCATACATTGTAAACATATACAATTGATGAACCAATTAAAACTTTGGTTGAGTGTACAGTCAAAACTGTCTTATGTGACCTTCCAGGGGACTTTCTTCAAACGGTCACATAAGACAGGGAGTCTCTTAATACAGGTTTACTGTCAAACATTCACGTGTATCATTATCTAAATGTTCCATAATACTAATCAGCTAATAGAGCATATAGTGTTAAAACATTTATTTATGGTAAGATAAAAATTAGATGTAAACACAATTACCTAAAATAGAGATATAAACACAATTATCTAAAATATAATAAAAGCAGTAAAAGTGAGTTATTATTAAAAATATTTTCTGCAGAATAGTCTTTAAACAGATCTGGGAGTCGACATTTCCATTCATTTACTGTATGCTGCTGGACTTCCCCCCTTTCGCCACTCACGCTTCCGAAAGAAATATTGTTACGCTTGATGAAACTTTCCAGCCAACCGTTTGAGGCTTTAAATTTAGAAACTTTATACGCCGGTATTCCTTTATCCAGTTTTTTATGGCTTCATACTTCTGCTGAAGATCTAAAACAATACGCATTTTCTTTGTTTCCAACAATTTTTTTTTACAGACAGGAATTACGAACAGAGTTATCTTTCATAACGGTGTCGCTAAAAACAGTGACATGCACGTTCCGGACCGTATAAATCACGGTCGCTAGTCACGTAACACGGTGAGTCACCTAATACAGTGCAACAATATAGCAAAAATCGTTGGGCGGACTCGAAGAAGGTCACATAAGACAGGAAGTCGTTGAATACAGTGGGTCACTATGGCAGTTTTGACTGTATTTATGCTTTGCACCCTGTACCTACTATAGTAGGGTAACAATGGGAGAAATTCTTTGTTTGCCGTATTTCAGTTTTAATTTTTGTAATAATTTTATTCATATAAAACAGGAAACATTATAATAAAATCCTTACAGACAAATATGATTTTCATTTGTATGTGTTACTCTCGCACAACGTTTCAATTTTATTGCCTAATATAAGTTTGATACAGTTACCGTACGTAGCTGGAATATCCAGTCAAGCGAGAACATTAGTACAATACCAAATTATTATAATTATACCCAGTAATTTATTCTAAATACAAAAAATACAGTATGTTTTGCGAATTATAAAAAATCTTGCAAAATAAATTGTTTTCTAACTAAAAAATAGGTCTTTTTAATTAAACAATTAAACAACTTCTGATCAATAAAATTTGCTAAAAAAAATACCAAAATGTTATTGAAATAGTATTCATTTAAAATAACTAAAGAACCACAGGTTATACTGCCCCTTTTTTTATTTTAAAAGAGAAAAACTAATTCTATATAAAATAATGTTTAACCCCCTCTACTCACCCCCCTCCCCCCCCCCCCCCAAAAAAAAAAAAAAAAAAAAAAAAGAAGATAAAATATGCTAAATAAAGCTTAAACTCATTTTCCACAGAAGAAAACATTTGTTTACATACACAGGCCATTTCATTTCGTGCTATACTTTCATTTTATTTTAAAGTGACTTTTTAGAGTATATATATTTTTATATTTGAGTAAAAAGTTGACCCCGCAAAAGGCTCAATATAACCTAAAAAAATCACCGTAACTTTTCTATTCAATATCATATTTGAATATCTTGATTTTGTATCTAACATCATGCAAAGTTTCATTCGAATCTAAAAAGGTTTCAATTTTGATTTTTAGAAACTGTAGCAGTCGTTTTTAGAAGTAAAACTTGAACACTTGCAGTTCTATAAAGCTGAGATTGGAAACCAGTCTCAAATCTCAAGCATCTGATTGGCTGAAATGGCGACTGGTCGCCATTTCAGCCAATCAGATGATTGAGATTTGAGACTGGTTTCCATGCTCAGTTTTATAACCTTGGACACAGTTCTATAAATGTTTAATATTAGTGTTGATGACATAACACTGTACTGCTTTAAACATACATTCTTCTTCCAGATTGACCTCACGGTGTCCAAAAAAGTGACCGGTGTCCAGTTCAATGCAAGCGAAGCTCCACTGGCAAGTGACCTCAGGCTGCAGTGGAGCGAAGACAACGTGAACTTCCATGACTTCACTCACACAGTAATCATTTTAATTTTTTTTCATCTTATTTTAAATATGATGTTTGAGTGAATTAAACGATCAAAAGGATGTTCCACCAACCACGGTAAGCTAATACATTGAGTCCTTGGCGTTGAAAAGACAGTCGAACTAGTAGTATATATATCGTGTATGTATAAGTAACATTTTGTTATGAATGTAATCATGTTGGGCTTACATTACACTCAGACATTACATTTAGAATAGCCAAATACATAACAATAACCGCAAATGTATCATTTAAAAGACCGACCCTGTTTTCCAGACGGACGACCATAACGTGTTAGAACGTGCAGAATTTTGAGCTCTCAAAACCGACACTGATTGTTTGTCGGACACTCGTAACGTATATATTCGTATAAACTGGCCGAGCATAGGTAACTTGACTCTAGTAATTCGTATGCATTTTTTCACGATTTTAGAACCCGTTACGTAAATCTGCGTAAAATTTTGAGATGCCCGTTGATGAGAGCATGTTTGAATAAAGCATATTCATAGGCTTTTATCCGTTACAGATTTTCTACCTTTAAATGAAATTCGGAATTTTAAACATGGTTAAAAACCCGATTTAATAACTGTAAACATGCTGTTTAACGTTACGGTCTTTCTTCGTAAAAAAGTGAAATATGCATATCAGGAATAGACCGTTAAAATCCCGAATCTCAACGCTTTGTTTCTTAATGGGTGAAACCAAATCGTAAAATTCGGGTTATCGCTGGAAGACTGTAACAGAAAATTCCGTTAATCAATAAATCATTAATTTTTATGCCATTGAAAAAATGGATTTTTTAACTAATTACATGTACTAGGTAGATGTAGGTATTTTCTAAAATATTGGATACATGTTTTGGAACCACTTTGTAATTTTGACAATAAAGGATAAAGAAACAGCAACACTGTCTTTAAGATTTTTTTTCTTAAAAATGGACTTCGATTAAATTACTAATTTTCTTATCAGGTTATCTAAGCCACATGTAAACACTTTTGAACTAAATGGAGTTTGAGAGAAAATATGCGATACATTCAAAGGATAATAGTGTAAGAATACTGATCGATGATTCCGTGTTCTTCTAAATAGCATCCAAAGCAAGGACTTTTAATAAAAAGAAATAAAAATCTATGGGTTTTCTACGAGAACACAGGGCGGTTTTTATACGTAAATACGTTTTGGGCGTCCTCCCGTAAAAAACGGGTCGGTTTTTGAGAAGTCATAATTTTGTCACATTTAATTAAATACGTTATAGTTGTAGAAAGGATACAAGTGTGAGTACAGTTATCTATCGCGTACCGTCATTTAAACTGGTCACCGTGTTATCGGTTTATGAATACTTAACATGTAACCGTGCCAACAGTTTAGGCGTCATGACAACCGTTCATAAATTGAGTATACACACTGCAAACTACATTTGTTTTACCAACCACATCACACAGCTGAATGCTAAAATCTGACTACAAATGCAGGGCGCTTGTGTGGCATTTTGGGGACCATTATGGGCCCCATTCCGCTCTCAAAAAATGTACGTTTTTTCCCAGAAAAAAAATTCCCCTCCAAAATCTAAATCAAATTGAAATGGACTCCTGAAAATTCAGGTCATTGATAAATTGATTTATTTGTAAGTCTAAAGTCACAAAATATACTAACTCTTATAATCAGTAATGGAAAACAGTGTTATGAGTAAATGTGACACTTCAAAGTCAAAAATGCATATATGACTTAAAATTCCCCTTTTTAGTCTTATAACGACACAAAATTCCCTTTCCGAAGGGTATGGGTACCTGTCCCTAAAAGTTGTCTAGTGCCCTGTAATGTCATTTACATTTTATTCCTCAGTGGGACGCTGGCACAACAGTTTCCAACACCGTTGTCTACAAGCAAAACAAAACGCTGTATGCTAGATACGTTCGACTTGTGAATACCGATGGAAAATGCAATCCAGGATATACACTTGTAACCAGTGCCAGTAAGTTAATAACCCACGTGTTTACTAAGTCTCAATCATTCTTACGCTCTGATTTCACAAAGGCGATTACAGGTGTGTGCTACTGATCAATGACAAAACGTCTAGATGATCAAGACTAGCCCTAACTGGGATCAGTTTGACAATGTGCCTTTAGAAAAATAACAGTAGCATCAGAAATAGGGGTCTGTTAGAACGTAATTTATTATTTTGTTAACGGAAACAGACAAAATGCACAGTATTCAACATTGTCTTTATCTTTCAGTTCTGATATTGTTGTTGTTGTTTTTTTACAAACAGCAGTTTCTGAGAATTTGAATCCACTAATCTCAATTGACTTGAAAACTTTCTGTACATGTGTACTATCTCGGTAAATATGGTAAGGAAAAGACTAGATAGCTATGGCAAGCGCATTGCACAATTAATCCAATATCCCTGGTTATCGACCAATAACTATCGATATCGACCCGATAATCATTGTTATTGACGATAACTAGGGTTACATCCCAGTATCAATGGTTATAATGTGAAAACCCTAGATATCGTGCGTTAAGAGGTAGTAGACAATGAAGTGTGAAAAAAGTGAAATATGCATATCAGGAATTGCCACGTGGTGGTGACAGTATAATGTGGAGAGAGCTAGCAGGAAATGGTAGTGGTAAGTAGGATATGGAGAACGGGTTTTTTTTGGTGATGGGATGCGGGATACCGTAGGAAAAGTATACGGAGAGCTGCCTTTGCGGATCAACAGCAGCAAGTTTGATAATCGAGAACTATAATGATTTGTTGATATAATATTACCGCAACGTTCGGTTAGGTTCCCGTCGTACTGGATAACGTAGTGGTAGTGGCAGGTAATCCTGACTAGGTGAAGTTTATTCTTGTTTCCGACGTACAGGTAGGGGCAGGTAATCCTGACTATGTTAAGTTTAGTCTGGTTTCCTTTGTAAAGGTAGGGGCAGGTAATCCTGACTAGGTTAAGTTTAGTCTGGTTTCCGACTTATAGGTAGAGTCAGGTTATCCTGATTAGGTTAAATTTAGTCAGGTTTCCGACGTACAGGTAGGGGCATATAATCCTGACTAGGTTAAGTTTAGTCTGGTTTCTGACGAACAGGTATAGGCAGGTAATCCTGACTACGATAAGTTTAGTCTGGTTCCCACTGTGCAAGTTGGGCAGGTAATCCTGACTGGGTCAAGTTTAGTCTGGTTTCCGATGTACATGTAGGAGCATGTAATCCTGACTAGGTTAAGTTTAGTCTGGTTTCTGACGAACAGGAATGGGCAGGTTATCCTGACTATGTTAAGTTTAGTCTGGTTCCCGACGTGCAGGCGGGGGTAGGTACTCCTGTCAAGATGAAATATAGTCTGGTTCCCGTTGTACTCGATAACGAAGTGAAAGGGGCAGGTATGCCCATATTTTATGAGGATATTACAACTTCGGGAATGAATCCTCGCGCGAAGAGGTCATGTATGCTTCTGCGCGAAATTATTGATCCCCGCGTAATTAAATGAATATCACAGTTATCACAGATCTCTATTTTTCACATTTTGTTTAGGGCTTACCACACTCCTCCCAACCATGTTAATTGATAAAAAGAAAATTATCAAAATCTCAATAATAGCAAAATGTCGTTCAATGAAACTTTGCACAAATGAATGTAACTAATGTAACCAGTTTTAAGTAAGAAATTGTACGTTTTGTTGCCTGTTGCAGTAACTGACAACGATATAACTTTCCATGGAACCATGGCTTCAAAAGACAAGATGATGGACAATATAATGTTTCTGCTTGATGACAACGTAACCACCTGTATGCCGCTTCCCAAACGGACCACGACAAGTACGGCCCCGTACTACTGGATGACGATAAACACCACAGTGCTCGGTCTGGACGGGACTTCGCCCTTCGATCTTGAAATCTCTGGGGATGGTATGGTGTGTAACAGCCTCGCTGGACCGCAGGTGACGAAGGTGCGTAAATTAGCTGGTTATCAGCTAACAACGTGTTAGCATTTAGGGGGTATCAGGTGACAAAAAGTTTTGTGATTAGCTGTCTATCGGGTACCAAAGGTGCATTTGATGTGTATTGGGTAACAACGGTGATTTCATTTGATGTGTATTGGGTAACAAAGGTGCATTAAGTTGATGTGTATTGGGTAACAAAGGTGCATACTTTTGATGTTTATCGGGTTAAAAAGTGCATTCATTTGATGTGTATTGGGTAACTAAGGAGCATTCATTTGATGTGTAACAATCATGAGACAAAGATGTGTACATTAGTTGCGTATCAAGTGATAAAGTTGACAACATAAGCTGAACATCAGGTGAAAAGGGTGCATAAATTAGATGTGTATCAGGTGACAAAGGTGCGTACATGATTAGCTACGTATCAGGTTAAAATGGTGCTTACATTTTGCCATGTATCAGATTCATTCCTGTAACATTGCGAACAGATCGCTCCCAAGCTAGGTACTGAATCGACCGCCTTAACTTATAATTATGAGCTAAATCCAATCAAAAGTGATCTAGGTGGATTTTTTGGTGAAACTATTATCGTTATCGGCGTACAGACATACCTGGGTATAATAAATTGTGCTTTTGGTGTTTTTCGTGACATATAGTTTAAGAACAATATGTATCTGACATTTAAGGTTCTTTACCGGTCCAACGCTGAAACCCTCAAGTTTGAAGGAAAGCGAAAGCGCTGCCAACTCAAGACGGACCGTGCACTAACAAAATGCCGGTATACCTGCCAGTGTTCTGACGCAATCACGTGCGGTGACGTCAGTGTGTTGATGTACGAGGCAACTCCAGGAAGCATCACCGGAGAATATAAAATTTGTGACGTTAAAGCGATTCCACTGTAAAATCATTTTAAACAGTAAGACAAGGATATGATTTACACCGTGGGGAATCAAATAGTACTATCCATAATACTGTGAACAGGTGCGCGCGATCCAAGAAAAATCCAATTAAATGTTTATCAGGACAATGGAGCAAAAAACTTTATTTTATTATTGTGACTGTTTATTACTGAGTGGGTCGTATTATTGTGTAAAAATGACTAGCTGTTTTTTTTCTTTTTTCTATAAAATTGCTTACTCAAATGTTGCGTATCACAACCATTATTGCAATGTTTTTCACTAAAATACCTTCATGTTCTTAAAACAGCATTTCAAATTTAACTTGAAAAAAAAAGATAAATCTTTATGAAAAATAATATTGTGTTAAAACTTTTATACATAAACAAAATTGTTCAGTAATTCACCAGTGGCATAAGATTTCGCCTTTCAACTATTTTGCAAGTTAAGCTGATATGCTACCTTCCGGTTAAGAACTTATAAATACAATGTACGTGACCGGATTTCCTACTCATGACAGTTGAAGACACTAAATAGTCCTCATTGTTTAGACGGAACGTCAAATACTGGTGACCCTTGACGTTACATGTAAAATTACGTTAAATTCTGTCTTTTTGACGCTATCATTCGCAGCGCAGAAAATGAAATTCATCATGTACACGGACATTGTGAATATTTCGTATGTTAGATACGGGTTTGAAACAAATATTGATGTGACATTTTAAATTAATGACCGATCTATGTTTTTCAGCATTGTTGGAAAATACGGTTTTGCATAAGTTTAACGTTTACAATTATTTTGCGTTTTAGTTTACCACGTCTTTAGTATTCACGTTTGTGTCCCTTTCATATAATGTGTATTTTTATTCGGGTACATTCTTTCTTCAATCTTCTTTCTGCAGAGATTTCAATTTATTTTCACGGCGATGTTCTTTTTTTCTTTCTATTATTCCATATTTTAATCTTTTCTTTAAATTTATGTGACGTACTAGGCCGTTTATCTATGGGAAAGGAAATAGGATAAAACTAAAAAATCCTTAAAAATGAAAGTTTCTTGTCTAAATATTATACCTTGTCAAGAAATTCTAAGTGACTGCAAAATATTCCAGTATGTTGATTTATTTCAAAGCATTTAACTGATTAGTATATACTAACGTCAACTTTTATGCTTACTTTAACGTCGAGGGACATTGGGTGTGGACAATTTATTTTGCTTAATAGAAAATAACTAAGCATTAAAGTACAATCATTTATATATCTAAATAATCGCAAGAAAAAGTGTATTTTTAATGGCAAATTACTTCTAAAATACAACGCATGATTTTTCAATAAAGGAACAACGTTTAGTTATCTGTATACAAATGTAATGCAGTTTTCTTATTTGGGGACATTTGAAAGGACAAACAATTTTACGGATTACAGAAATAATTTAAATGACTTTCTAAAAAATCAGTGAATTTCACAAACAAGATGAAAAGTGTATTTTCATGGCAAAAATGTAAGCTTGAATGACAAAAACTTTTATGTCAACTATATTATCAAAAACTGTACTAAAATATTTTATCCCGCACGGGACAAATTCCCTTCATTCAAATTTTCGTTCATTCGCTCGTAAATAATTCTCTAATTCCCAAACAACTTTGACAGAAATATGCGCCAATGATGTCCCGTCAACGTTGCAGTCGACATGTGTAAAATACCCTGTCTTTTAACGGCCCACTGACGCATCATTAGAGAAGGGTGGCTGCAAATGTAACGTGGGACATTTGAATTTTGTCATATCAATATGAATATTGATGACTCGTTTTACGTACAAAATATCATTTTTAAAAATAATGTTTGCACTATTAAAACCCGCATTCTTAGACGTTTAGTTTGATATATAACAATAATATTTTCAAATCTTTTGATTTCTGTGGCATCAGAATTGAACAGCCTAATCCGTGTGTTTTAGGAGGAATCACGAGCATTTGACGTTCCATCTAAGCTTTTGTCAAAAGGCAATAGATTGCTAGTATGGCGCGAAAGCGACATGTTTAGTGAATGACATGTTTAATTAACACAGAAAGCAAGTTTATGTTTCGATATGCAATACAGGAAAATAGGCCCTGATTATAAGATTACATAATTATGTAAAACAGTTTAAAGTTCACATCAAATTAAAAAAAGTTCCCCATTTTCAAGATGTCAAATTTCTGTTAATTTATGCATAACCTATAATTTTCTTGCTAGAAATGGACAGCGTTAATACTTTATTAAGGCTTTTGAAGCGCACAAGTTTGCCCATTTTCAAATGAATACAGCTATGGTTGCCAGCCTTTTTAAAATATGTCAGGTTCTAGAGGAGAACGAAAATGATCGCCAAATTTGAATTTTATGTGCGCCACCATTTTAGAGAATTTCATTGTTGACCTAAATCGTCAAGTGTGTTTGATTTCGAATTGATTAATTGTTGAGTTCTTAATGTAAGCAATATTTATTTTGTCCTTTAAGCAATCCAATTGGCACAGAGTATGAAGACTAAGTGTCAACACGACTTTGACATTTCACTATCGAACTTAACAATTTCATCAATTCAAAATAATTCAAGTGTGATCGGCTCAAAGCAGATCTTGAACAGAATTTGTATGGATATTTGCAATATAAACTATTCAGCGACCTTTAGTATTTTTATTATTACTTAACTAGCTCATATTGGCCCAGCAATTCTCATATTGGCACAGTAATTCTCATATTGCCCCAGTTTAGTCTTCATATAATTTGATTTTTTTATTCTGTTAATTAATAAAATTGTCATTAATCAAGTAAATTCACATTGGCCTCGGGTAGGATATTCGACTTCGGCCTCGGGCCAATATAACTACCCTTGTCCCAACTAACAAGCCCAATATGAATTCTCTTGATTAATAACATTATAGTATTATGATAGAGTTGTTATATTGTTTTGTTGCTTTTTTAAGTGTTACGGAAAAAAATATTTTATCAAAACAATCAAAATTGAAATTAGATCATTTAAATTCTAAAGTAGAACTATTACATTTATCTTCATTTTGATACCAAATATTTAGGCATTAAAAAGCAGTTAGTGAATAAATCATACTTCACTACATAAATGATACTTTTTTGGGGATTGTGTATAGTTATTATGGAAACTCTCATGCATAATATGTCTAATAAAATAATCAAAGCGCTGAAAGCGTTGAAAACTCTGGCTAACATCGTTTAATATGTGCACACGATAGAAACTGCATGTCAACTTAAATACTTGCTCACGGCCAGTATGAAAGAGTAGTCAAACATCTGCTATAAAATCCCCACAAAATACCCCAGAATGCGGGATTTGGCATATAGATTTTCAAATTTTCCCGGACCCCCCATGATAAGTTAGGCCTCTTACAAATTAATTTGGGCCTCATAAACGGACTGATTTTCTAGCTCAGTTAAAATTAACATTGTTAAAAAATAACTCGCTGAGTTGAACCCCCCTTGCTGAAATCCTGGATCCGCCCCTGTCTACTATTGTAAATGCAAATGTTATGTAGTGTATAAGTTGGCTAAACAATACTAAATCCTGTAGAGTATACTTCTAGTATCAATGAGACATAAGCTATTAATATTAATTAGCAGGCGGTGCTACTTAAACTTTGTAGAGAATGTTCATTCATAGTATCATGTTACATCTCCGATGAGTAATTGCCAACATTTAACAAGCATTGGCCAATGTTAAGATAAGCACAACCGTTATTTCCTGGTTAGAGATAAAACGAATTCAATTAAGAGAGTAATAAGAGATTGCTAAACTGTTAATTGTCTAAAACAAAACAACATCCTGATAAAAAGAGACGTGTTTCTCGCTGACCTGAATACAGTTTAGTCACTGATCACGTGACTGATTTCTTATAATTGGATTTTTAATATCCCTTAATTTTTGTTTGAACAACAACATAATATTGTTTTCTTCTTTTCTTTGTCGCACTGTCTGTACAAATGTTCGTCATCGTTCGTAATAAATTTACTTTCTTAATATGCACTACTTTCTGACGCCGCACAACTATGGAACTTGTTAGGCGTAACTAAACTACTCATGCATAATTAGCTGTTTGTTCACTAACGTAGCTGAACGTGATTTCACTCAACATTTGTTTGATGGAGTTTTTGGCATGGACGCTACAAAATTACACGGACACGTACTATAGATCACTATTCTTTCGTAGAATTGTGTGCTTGAATGTGCTTAAAACGTCTGCATTTCATTTCGGCCTGCTCTCGAGGTGACCATAAAACCCCGCTTACTTGAATACGCTCGATGTCGCAGTGATACACCGGAAGTTAAAAACTGCGCGTCGCCGTGTTCTAGACTTCTAGGTTAAGAAAATTGTCCGAATTTATACCTCGGGGAAACTCTCTGTTTAGGATTATCATTTAATGATACTTTAGAAAATGTTTGATGATAATTGACTAAACCCAGACGTATCGACTTTTTGAATGGATTTCTTATAACTCTTAAATTGTAAATTGAATTATTTTTATAATTGTTGAATTTAAATATCATAAACGCAGCAAGTTTAGACAAATTATTTCCTAAATGTTAATTTTAAGTAGTCATACGTGTGTAATGTGGCACAAACAAGAGTTTGCTTTGTTTGTTTTTTGTTGTGCATTTCCTCTGACTAAACATTTGCGTTCAGTATAGATGTAATTAAAACTAACATTAATATCTTTATTATTTAGAATGACTTAAACAAATACCTTGCTAGTTGATCTGCCATGTACTTTAATGCACGCCTGTTTTAATAAGTTTATTAAAGTTATTGAAGGAGCATTTCTGCTTAGTTTAGTTGATCATTTATGAAATATGAAAAATCCATGTGGATATTTCGACTGCATGCTAATAACCTTTGTTCACCATGTTCTCCCTCTGGTGTCCAAGCGAAAAGATAAAGTAAAATATCATATGCATATCAGAAAACGCCACAATCAGAAAACAGAGTCAAATCAGCAAGAACACGATGACATGGATAAAAGAAACAAATCGAGCTTCTGGGTTCTTTTCAAGATTTCCCCATAAACATTCATAAATCTTAAACCCCTGTCCTCGTCGTGCAGCCTAAGAGGTAAGCATAATGATCAAGTGTAGATGGGCTAGTCACCAGGCATACAGAGCGCTGTACCTTTGTTTTTGAATTTGCATAATTATGTTTTTACGAATAACCGGGAGAAATAAAAGTTGCCTTTTATTTATTTTCTTAAGTACATGTATAAACATTAAATCTCCATGAAAACAAACTGTGAAATACCTTGCTGCAATAGTGATTTTAAACTGCATCTGTATTTTTTTTATTAAATCTGGTTATCGGCGATAAAAATTGCGAAAGGTTTTCCTTAATTTGTGATACCGATAACCTTGTTTCAAAAGTTTTTCTGTTATGCAAAGATTACGTTCATTGAAATCATTAAAATCATCCAAAGCTCTAGAAAAGCAAACAAGTTGTGAGATATAAACCCTGTAAGATGTTGCTAGAGGAACATCGCCGTCTAAAAACCTTAACACGGAAAATTTACCATATTAAAATTAAAAACATCTCTTTTGTCATCTATTTTAGTAGTGACGTATCCATTTCAATAGAAAGATTAAAATCAAGAAAGTTTGCTTGCTTATCAAAAGTGTTAGCTTTATTAAGCTGGAGTTCATTAGGATATTTTTATTAACCAGAGATGAAAAATGGTTGTTATCTATTGTAAGTAAATCATCAAGGTATCTCGAGTTGTTGTTAATGGCTGTAAAAATGTCATCTTGATGTTCGGTAGAAAGAGATTACATCAACAAGGGGTGCACAATTAGTACCCATTGAAATGCCTATTTACAATAATAAAATTAAAATCATCTCTTTAATCATGTACGAGTATTTTAGTAGTAACGTATCAATTTTCAAATGACAGATTAAGATAAAAAAAATTCGCTTGCTTATCTGGAGTGTTTACTTTATTAAGTTGCAGTTTATTGTCATAAATTTTATTAACCAGAGATTGAAAATAGTTATTATCTGTATTACCTTGTTAACCTTTCCGCGCCCGACCCTGTTTTCCGGACGGACGTCCGTAACGTATTTAAACGTGACAAAATTTTGACTTCCCAAAACCCGACCCTGTTTTACTGGAGGACGCCCGAAACGTATTTAAACGTATGCTTTTTCACGATTTTAAAACCCATAACGAAAATCTGCGTAAAATTTTTTTAATGCCCGTTGATAACTGTATGTTTGAATAAAGCATAAACGCTTTTGTCCGTTACCGGTATTCTACCTTTTAATGAAATTCGGAATTTTCAACATGGTAAGAAACCCGATAAATAACTGTAAAACACGTTATCTAACGTTACGGTCTTTTTTTCTGTAAAAAAAGGGTGGAAAATGCATATCAAGAATAGTGTGTTAAAATCCCGAATTTCAACGCTATTTTACGTAATGGGTGAAAAATTCGGTTTATCGCAGGAAGACTGTAACGTAAAATTCCGTAAATTAATTAATCTAATTAACAGTAATTAATTATTATGCCATTGCAAAAAATGGCCTTTTTTTAGTTATTACTAGGTAGATATAGGAATTTTTTAAAATAATGAATAACTGTTTTGGAGCCACTTTTTTATTTTGACAATGAAAATGAAGAAACAGCAACACATGTAATTAGATTTTTTTTTTCTTAAAATTGAACTTTTTAAAATTACTAATTTTCTTATCAGATTATCTAAGTCAAATGTATTCAATTTCTTACTAAATTATATTTGAAAGAAAATATGCGATGCGTTCAAAGGACAAATAGATTTAAAATTCTGATCGATGATTCCGTGTTCTTTTAAATAGTATTTCACGATTTTAAAACCCAAATTAAAACCCGAATTTCATTAAAAGGTAGAATAAGGACTTAAAAAGTAAGGACTTTTTTAAAAATGAAAAATAAATCGACGGGTTCCCGACGAAAAAACAGGGTCGGGTTTTGAAAAGCGATTTTTTTATAAGTTTAAATACGTTTCGGGCGTCTTCCCGTAAAACAGGGTCGGGTTTTAGGAAGTCAAAATTTTGTCACGTTTAAATACGTTATGGTCGTGGAAAGGTTAAAGGGTGTAATAATGTCATCTTGATGCAATATTATTGAGCTGATGATGGGTTGGTGTTATTTTACCAAGGCAATTTGTGCTTGTTTTGTAATATGAGAACCTGTGGAGGCAAGTGTGAGGTTTGTGCGCCCTAGAACCTGGTTTAAACCCGCGGTGGCAGGTTGTTTTCCCAATGACCGTTCCAGGGCGGTAACCCGAAAGGTTCTCTTTTTCGTTAATTGTTTGTGACGCCTTGTTGGAATTTGACATACTAATAAAAACATGCTCTCTTTTCCTCTCGTTTTTTTTTTCGCTGCGTGGGGAGGCTGTGTTTTGTGAGTTTGGCGATTCCTGGTATACTATGCATATTTCAATTTTTTATCAAACTACCTTTGCATAAAACTTTTCCTTTCACGTTTCTGTGAGACGAGTCGCTTGAAAAATACGTCACTGATTGTATGCGTTAAACATATATATTGGAGCAAGTAAATAAGCAAATGTAAGTAAGCAAGTAAGTAAGTAACGAAGTAACATTATGAAAGCAACATTATGTAGGCCTATAATATTTTTGACCTATAATAACGATTCATTTTAATTTAAAGCAAAAAAAATCATAGTAATGCAATTATACACTACATATTTTCAGCCAATCAGACACGTTTAGATTTGATTTACAGTAGTCATTTATTTATTGATAACGACTAAGTCAAAAAAATGATTTGATTTAAGTTTCTTTAAAATGTCACCTGTTTTAATAGACAGAAATAGATTTTTACTAGCGGTTTCGAAAACGTTTCGCAATACTTCAGTAACCGCTAGATAAAAATGGTTTACTACAGTAGATTGTCTACTGAGAAAGGGACATGCGCAGTGACTCAGTCAATATGCACTGATACTTCTGTGTGTTTAATTTTCGTTCGATCAGTAATATCACAAGAAACTCTTCAATTAAAGATAGAAAGAGTACTGCCACGTCAATTTTGTCAATTTTTTCGGTATTTAATTTTAAATAACGTACAACACACCACTCTATATAACTTGGTTGTTTGATTTTCCACATACGAAATGGTAAGCCATTTTTCATTATATAGAAATTACAAAACTTATTCATAGTTTGTTTAATTGACCACCAACTTCTTCATATTTTTGCAAGATTTCAGTTTCACCGGTAAAATTCACAGACTGTTAAGGGGCCTTTTTCAGGCCAGTAAATAGAGCTTTATAGACTTAACACAGCTCTCGTGCCAAGTTTGATCATTTTCAGCTAATAAATGGCCGATCTGTATCACAAGATGCAACTACAATCACTGAGATCACTAAATTTTCAAAAAAGCATATCCTTGAATCACAAGATTACAACAAAACAAATCAGAAGAGTCTCCTCGACCGGCTGCTGGTAAAGGAGATTATATTTGTACATTTTTCACCTTATTTAAAACCATGTTTATTTACAATTATGGGGAGTACTGCACTTTAGTGGGCGCTAATTTACGCGAATATTCACATGACTGAGTCTAGTAATTGTTTTTTATGGGGGCTGCCGCCCCCACACCCCTACTTTTTATCGCTCAAACGCCGCTAGGCTTTTTGACGGAGTTTGACAGGAGATTCAAAATGGCTGACATTGTAAACAACAACATGGGCGACCTGCGCCCGCTAAAGTGCAATCTAGCCCAATTATGTATGTACTGAACGTATCATAAACAGTCCTTATCAGTAACAAATTAAAAAGTGTTAAAAATTCACAGTCCTATAAACAACTTAGCTGAAGAGTTATGTAAAAGGAAGTGTCTCCTCGACCGGGCCCAGTCAAGGAGACTCAAAGTCTCCTCGACAGGCTGCCAGTTGACGAGAATATACACATAGGACTGTCTCCTCGACCAGCTCCAGTCTAAATAAATGGAAGTCGGTACTTCCGTACATGGTTTGCATTCGTACATTAATACCGAATAACAGTTGAACAAATGTCGATCTCTCATTAAAAAAATTAAATACAGTTTCAAAATACACATTCAACATGAGTATGTACGGAAATGGACAGCATACGGGTCGTTCAAAATATGTGCGCGCGTTTGTGTTAATTTAAAGGATGTTATAACAAGAGCTAGGATAAGATAAATAGTTTTATTCAGTTAAACTAAATTGATCAATCCATATATCTAGTCTTTTACATGTATGATATTACATGTTATGGAAGCCATATATGTTACATCCCATTCTGAATCTGCTAAAATAATAAAGTATGTCAGTGCTCACACTGGCTGTTTTAAAATAATAGAAACACAATTTTTGAAAATTAAATTAATAGCCAAAGTTTTACGCGTTGTTTCCCCATCCGTGGGAAATAGCATTATAATTATTTGTTTTGTTTTTTAATTAACATGATTTATCGAACATAACATCTATGTTATGAAGATTAACTGTTAATTATTACTTTATTAATTTAACCTAGTCAATGAAAGTAATTGGTTTTATGTAAAATTACTGATGATTTTTAATAATAAGGCATTCTTCACTTCACTATTGCAGACAAAATCAATTGGATTCACTGCTATGTAAACATATCAAAATGGTCTAACCTTCAAAGCAGTCTTAACCAAACAAAATTGTAAAATATTGCATTAAAGTTTTGGGCAAAATAATTTAATTCACATCAATTTTCTGCTTAGAATGAGTTTATATGCTAATGGGTAGTGGCAAAGACGATTCGGGATTAGATTAATGGTATGTCAAAAATACAAAAATAGACGTCGCGAAAATGGATGACAAACGTAATTACTAATAAGCCAGTAGAAAATTGCAATGTGAAATAACTTTTCCAAAGCAAAAAAAAAAACCAAAGCAGCTGATTAAATACATTTTTTGAGAAAATAGGAAGTATTTTCTCCGTTAACATGGTTAAAAAATCGGCAATTCGTACCGCGAATTTTCGTCCTATTCATCATTTGAGGTACAGTATCCAGCTAGGTTTTTGCTTTGGGAATGGATTTAGAATTTGGCCAGTATTTAATATTAGATTAGAAAAAAAGAACACACCATTTGTTCTTATTCTTTAAATATTTGTCCGCTTTGTTAAACATATAGGGGAATCCATAATAGCTACAAATAGCATCAACCTTAGAATTCCCTTGTCATGGCGTAATGGTAATGCCCAAAGTTTACCGATTACAATCATCAATCATTGATCCGAAGGCAAGGACGCCAAGCTGATTATCTTAAGTGACACTTTGTTAGTTCAATTAGGGGATTAACGACCCACAATTATCAGTTATGTGGCGACCGCTCAGGGCAAAGCGAATGCAAATAAGCTAACAATATCTTGTTGTTTTTTTTTGACAATTATTTAATCGCCAAATTTTATCGCCAATTCTTTGAAATAATCGACAAAAACGTAAAATTATCGCAAATGGCGACAATGTCGACTGACAGCGTGAGCACTGTATGTTTATAAGGACGGATCTAAATGCGGCATGCAACTTGGCGATTTTTTTCATTTGTTTGTGGAACCTGGTGCATTTATTGACGGTGACTCTAGCAAGAAACTGCAAACCATTTTATGTTTCTACTATGCAAATAGTTGTGTAGATATTTACCTTCAAATATAGCTATTTGAAGTTTCCTGTAGTGACGTCAACGGCGCTCCCGAACACTTTTTTTTCGAATTTCAAATTTTACCGTAAAACGCTGTTTTAGAGAAATATTAACATGAACAACTTTAGGTAAGTTAATTACCAATACAAAATATAATTCGCTCATTCAAATGTAATTACTTTTTTGCAAAGTTTAAATTCGAAAAATATCAAACATTTCATTTCAGAAATTTTCCCAATTTAGGCGATAAAAAACGACAAAAGTCAATGTCATTTTTAACGTATAAACGCCGTTTTACGGTACGCAACAGTTAATGTGGTCACAATATTGTTTAATCTTATATCACCGAAAATGTATTTTAAGCGGTAGTTCATCTGTTTAGGAATACATTAAATAAAAAAACACACAATTTTCATCCATCCATGAAAAGGTGTTCGGCGAACGACTTTGATGTCACATCAGAAAACTGACGTTGATAGCTAACTGTGAAGATAAATATCTAAACATGTATTTGCTTACTTGAAACACGGTTTGCGGCTTCTTGCTGGAGTCATCGTCAATAAATCCCATACCAAATTTCATAAAGAAATTCGAAATGTCACTGATTTTTAAATTTTTATATTTATTAAGGATTATCTGGTTAACCTGTTGATGGCATTTTAAAACGGTTAACCGGTTATGATTATGGTAAGGGTTACCACATTACTACATAACGACAAAGAAAGGTATTTAATAAAATTTGTTGCAGCTACTTTCATACTTTCAATTTTCAATTTATTATGTTTGCTGTCAATAAATGCCATACCAAATTTCATTTATAAAGAAATTCGAAATGTCGCAAATTTCGCAGTCGTTATTGCACTGTCAATAATAAAAAAAATCAAAAATCATATTCCTCTTCAGTCACAAAACAACAATTTAAATGCCACACATGAATTGATACTGACAACAATATGTTCACTTTTGTGAAATAAATACAGTAC
This sequence comes from Corbicula japonica, assembly GCA_038501625.1. Taxonomy (NCBI): domain Eukaryota; kingdom Metazoa; phylum Mollusca; class Bivalvia; order Venerida; family Cyrenidae; genus Corbicula; species Corbicula japonica. Next base: position 7,673,370 of record JAZAYU010000020.1, on the reverse strand, counting down.
TAACATTTATCTAGGCAAAGCTTCAGTGAACAGCATGTTGCTGTTACACTGATTTTTAAATTTTTATATTTATTAGGGATGTATCTGGTTAACCAGTTGATGGCATTTTAAAACGGTTAACCGATTATGATTTTGGTAAGGGTTACCACATAGAGACTAAGAAACGCAGATATTCATAAAATTTGTGGCAGCTACTTTCATACTTTTCAATTTATTATGTTTGCTGTGATGGACACGTACTTTTTGACAGCTACATGTATATTCACAATTACATGTACTTGGGCTGATTTCACACATCCCGGCAGGAAGGGACTGTAGACTGACACGTTGTTTAATCATGTCAAAAGTTATATTCAAATATCTTCCAACTAACTACAGCTTTCACTATAAGTGACACTATAAAAATAATTGTGAGCGAGAAATCTTCAGTCATTTCAATCTTAGAGGTGTAAGACCTGTAAATAGACTTCCCTATATAAACTATAGTAAACATGACATGTTTCAAAAGGCTGGCAATCATAGCTGGTACCATTTTAATAAGGGCTAACTTACATGCTTTTAAAGCTAATTGTTTCTACTGTCCATTTCCAGCAAGAAATGTAGGGGTCATGTATCAATTAACAGAGATTTGACACCTTGAAACCGGTGGTCTGTTTTTTTCACTTCTGTGTGAACTTCAAAACTGTTTTACATATGCCGTCCTAAAACCAGGGCCATTTTTCATATACTGCATTTCCAAACATAAATTTGCTATCAGTGTGTCAGTAAAAGCATCTCATTTACTTAACATGTTCCTTTCAGGCCATACTAGCCATTTAATGCCCCCAAAAGGCAAAAAAATTGGGACTATTTAGTGTCGGCCATTGTCTGACTAGCCCGAGTAGGAAGATCCGGTGGACTATTTACAAGTAATTAGCCTATAAGAAAACTTGTGTTTTTCAATATCTTATATTTTCTGTTTTTATTCAATAATATGATGTTTGCAATATATCTACCAAGTTTCAGCATTCAATTGGCAAAAATGAACTCAATATGAGGAATTTTCCAACACAACCAATTCTGGTACGCGTTTGCGGCCAAGCGCCTAAACCTAAGAATTCATTTCTTTCTAATAAAAATTGAAAAACATCAAATTTCTCAAAAACATGGTTATGAATAATAGTAAAACATCTCAACTAATAAAAGCAACTCACTTTTTGAGCTGACACATGCAAAATGGGCCACACAGGGTATCAATTGTGGCATTTTTAAGGCAAAACAGTTAAAAAAGGCCCCAAACCTAATTAAAACCTAAGCCTCCTGTAACACAGTTATACTGATTTTTGACTCAAATTTGCTTAAAATTGGTCAGCACACAATTTTAGTGGAAAATAACATTGCAGACAGTATAAATATTCAAATTCTGCCCTCCACTTGTACTTCTTATAGGTGTAAGACCTGTAAATAGACTTCCCTATATAAACTATAGTAAACATGACATGTTTTAAAAGGCTGGCAATCATAGCTGGTACCATTTTAATAAGGGCTAACTTACATGCTTTTAAAGCTAATTGTTTCTACTGTCCATTTCCAGCAAGAAATGTAGGGGTCATGTATCAATTAACAGAGATTTGACACCTTGAAACCGGTGGTCTGTTTTTTTCACTTCTGTGTGAACTTCAAAACTGTTTTACATATGCCGTCCTAAAACCAGGGCCTTTTTTCATATACTGCATTTCCAAACATAAATTTGCTATCAGTGTGTCAGTAAAAGCATCTCATTTACTTAACATGTTCCTTTCAGGCCATACTAGCCATTTATTGCCCCCAAAAGGCAAAAAAATTGGGACTATTTAGTGTCAGCCATTGTCTGACTAGCCCGAGTAGGAAGATCCGGTGGACTATTTACAAGTAATTAGCCTAGAATATTTTAGCAGAATATTTTAGCGTCTGTTTGCTTTCACTAGATGTACGCTAAAAATCTTTTCACAACCGTCTGTCACAAAATGCCTCAACATACATCTGGATTATTAGCACGTTACTCCAAAAGTGGAAATAAAAAAGTGGTCATTGAAAGCACATGGTTTAAATCAGTCAGTGGCATAAATACAAATGGTCTTCATCCACATGTGGTCTTAAATTTTGGTTGGTCATCAGCGTAGGTTGAACTGTATTTATCCCACTGACTTTAAGCACATATTTACCTGTAAACAAAGACAACCTGTCTTCAAAGACCACTTTTGGTTACTTTCTAGAATGTTCTTATAAGACATGTCTAACAATGTTTGAAACTTGGATGAGAATCTTTTATTTTGAGAAAGGATAAACACGTGACATACAAAAGTGAGTACAACACTTTAACTTCATTTTAGAAACTGTATGACACATGAATACTGAACAGTTTTGATAATTGTAAACGAAGAACATTTTTATGGGGATCCCTTTATCCTAATGTAAGTAACTCCTCATGTGAGTAATGAGAAAAATTATGTGTTTTGATTGTATTATATAGTGCAAAAATTTGTAGTGGTGAATGAAAATTCTGGGGAAAAACTTTAGCACAAATAATATATTCCGTCATCCATGTTTATTACGAATACGAAATAAGATTCCAATCTGGAATCAACACATAATAATTGTGCCAATATGAAATTGTTCTTCATTTTTTATAAGGACCAAATGATAAAAACATATCTGTTTTATTTCATTGAGTAACAACAAACAATAGGCTAATTACCAACCCTGTGAACGGCAGCATTTAACGGTAATATAACAGTTTGCCCCACTCTCGAATCGCCCCATCACGATTTGACCCATTTTAATAAAGCTGCAAAAACATAATTTCCATTATTATTTCACATGTGAAAGCACCTTTACATAAAAGAAACAAACGAACATGTTTGTTTAAAAAAGGTTAAATTAATTTCCCCGATTGTTGTGTTTGATTTTCAAGTTCAACACAATTTATTATCAATTATTTATTCCGGAACCGGTCGAGGAGACAGTCCTGTCTGTATATTCGCCTTGACCGGAGCTGGTCGAGGAGACAGTCCTACATGTACGTGTATATTCTCTGGGTCTCATCGACCGGCCCCGGTCGAGGAGACACTTTCTATGTAAAATATCATGCTGGAACCTGTAGAGGAGAAAATACTTCCTGTATAGTCTCCTTTATTACACCTCACGTGATTAGTTTACTATATAGCGTAATGTGACGTCACAGGGAGATAATCGCTACTGTCACATATGCGACAGCATCATGTCACCCTCGCGTGGATCTAAAAATAAAAATCTTGGAAATCCGATTACAAATTAACTTCTACGCATGCGTAATTGACCTAGGGAGATAAACGCACATGATCATTATTTGTAGCCGCTTATTGAGCATTATTGAATTTGGACTTCCGGCGCTTGATTTTGTTCCCAAACGAAATTTGGTCATAGTCAAGATCTCTAAAAAAACAAATGTTCGGTGTAATAAAATAAATATCACATCCCATTGGGGGAAGCAGTACGAAATGTTAACCCTTGAGAAGGTAATGTCAACCTCGGCTAACGCCTCGGTTGACATTACTTTTCTCGGGTTAACATTTCGTACTGTTTCCCCCAATGGGATGTGATATTTATATAGTATAGTCTCCTAAACTGGGGCCAGTCAAACAGAAAATAGTTACAGTAACCATATATACTCAGGGTCTCCTCTGCTGGGCCTGGTCGAGGAGACACTACCAAACAAATCACAGAATAAAAATTATCCTAGTTGCATGTCAATTTCAAAGGCAAATATTGAAAGCCGGTGATAGAATCTTAGATCCTTTATTTATTTTTCTGATGACACCAGTAACTCGACATAAATTTGTCTTATAGCAAAAAAAAATATAGCATAAACATAGACTTAAATGTTGATTAGAATGCATTGTTACAGGCTTATCTGCATCTACACTTGTTACACAATGGCACATTCAAACAAAACAGTTTTTCTAGAGATCAGCCTGTAAATAAGCATTATTTTAACCACTGTATTTTTCAGGTGTCAGTTCTGAATTCCATAGACACAGCTCATGAAGACATGATTGTAAGTTCTGTCTGATTATTTAATTTCTGGTAAAATAAATACATTAAGGGGCATTTTTGTCAATAAAAATTCCGAAAATGACCAGACTCCTTTTCCTTTAATAGGCAGAAAAACCGGTTTCAACTAAATTATGGCCCTTCAACTGAGATCATACTTAATAGGAGTCAAAATGGGGCTATTTAGAAATTGCAAGAGTCAAAGCATTATCACTCGGGTCCAGTTATGGAACCACTGTATTGCTGGGATCTCATAATCAGATAGTCACTTGTAAGTTGTATGCTTTATTCATTGAACTGTTCTCCATTCACTTGCAAAATTGTTTTAACTTCATAAAATGCAATGGACACAATATTTATATTTTTCTTGCAAAATGTGATCCCAGATTCTCCTGCATCATAATGACCCCTAAGCTCAAAATTAGGTGGGTTAAAAATTGGAGAAATTGAAATTTGCTTGTATCAATATGCAAGAATTTGCATTTATTGAAATCCCTGAATTAATGACCCTTTAGCAAAGGTCATTGGAGTCAAACACAAAATAGGGCTTTTTGGAAATTTTGACAGTCAAAGCATTATCACTCATGTCTAATCATGGAGCGTCTGTGGCTGAGTGGTTAAGGTTTCCAACTGAGAATCACTTTCCCTTTACTGCTGGGAGTTCGAGACCTACCAGGGTCAAGATCTTTCATGTAAGGAAGCTTGCCAGTTAGCTTGCGGAACGTCGGTGGTTCTACCCAGGTGCCCTCTTGGGCCTGAAAATTGTCTGGAGGGGCACCTTGGGGTCTTCCTCCATCATGTAAAAAGCTGGTATGCCAAATGTGCCTAAGAAGCAATAAGCTTAGCATCTGTTGATGTTCTGGCCTCTAATCTACATGAGCATGAAACATGAAATATATTGTTTCTACTGCCTACTTCCACCACAATTGGCATGTCTGTTTGTGTTGTATTTACAGCATGATGCTCAATTAGATTACTACGGAACAAAGTTGGCGACATGTTCCTCGGACAGATCTATTAAAGTGTTTGATGTGAAAGGTGGACAGCAAAGATTGATTCAAAATCTTACTGGGTAAGTTTACATGTACCAACTACTATCCCTATACTTCATGGATACCCCTTTTATCACATGCCAGAAATTCAATAGATCTATACTTCTTTTTGCATTGTGATTTTGAAATTTTACTACTTTTAACCCGACCAAATACATTGTATTGACTTTACAGTGAGTTTGATAGAAGAGGAATTTACAGTAAACATGCCAGGGATCTCTGGTCTGAAGGTTATAAAGCTGAGATTGGAAACCAGTCTCAAATCTCAAGCATCTGATTGGCTGAAATGGCAACCAGTCGCCATTTCAGCCAATCAGATGCTTGAGATTTGAGACTGATTTCCATGCTCAGTTTTATAACCTTGGGCACTGAATATAAACTGTTTGCCCATTTGATAAAAATCATATCTCATGGCTATGTTATCATTTATTTTTGCAGGAAGAAATTTTCACACATAAATCAAACATAGCATACATGTGTTCACACAGCATATATTTGCAATGCTGTATTTTTATCATTTATAAGACATAAACATAATGAAATATATGATACCACACCACAGTGTTGGAATACACATATGCTGAGACCATATCCATGTATGGAGTAAAAGGATTAAGGGATTATTATTTTTGTTCTTTTTGTATTTCAGTCATGAAGGTCCTGTGTGGCAAGTTGCCTGGGCACATCCAATGTACGGCAATCTGATCGCATCCTGTGGGTATGACAGAAAAGTAATCATATGGAAGGAGACAAACAGCACCTGGGGCAAACTATATGAATACTCAAATCATGACTCCTCAGGTGAGTTAATTAGATAAAAGTTTCTTGTATGGTTTATCAAAGATTTTTTTTTCCTTCATTAGGGGCCATTTACAGGCACCTTTGTCCAAGGTTATAAAACTGAGCATGGAAACCAGTCTCAAATCTCAATGGTCGCCATTTCAGCCAGTCAGATGCTAGAGATTTGAGACTGGTTTCCAAACTCAGTTTTATAACCTTCAGCCCTTACCCTCAGCAAATGTCTTTAAAATCATACAGTTTTACCCCAAAAAGTAACTCTAAATCAGGTTATTTACATTCTCTTTTAGAGAAGAAATCACACTTTTTCCCCAAATTATAGGGCATGGGCCTCTTCTGTAAGTGAAAAAAGCCCTGGATTCAGTGGATTGAGGGAAAACCAGAATTAATTAATTCATGACAGATTGAAAATTGTTCTTTATAGTGAATGTTTTAAAAAAAAAACATGAATGGGTATTTTTGTAATAAAATGCACAGGTAGTTACATTTCATTGGCTTGTTGTTGTTGTTTTTCAAGACCAAATGAGAAAACAATAAGACCCCATTCCCAATGCTAAAACATATTTTTCCCAAAATGAAAGAATTCAAAATTATTCTGTTAAGGAAAAATATAACCACAGAAAACTTAGCCTGTATTTGAGTTAAGTAAAATATTGATCACACTAATTGAATCATAAAAATGGATTTTTTTTATTTTCAGTGAACTCTGTGAGTTTTGGTTCACATGAGTTAGGTTTAGAAATATTAATCACTCAGTGCCCAAGATCATAAAACTAAATCTGGAGATCAGTCTCAAATCTCAAGCATCTGATTGGCTGAAATGGCGATTTGAGACTGATCTCCAGATTTAGTTTTATGATCTTGGGCACGGGGCTCTCACTAGACTTGCAAATCAGGGAGAAATTTTGTCATTATAGAGAAGTTCGCAATCAACAGCATTCTTTCCCTATATAGTTTACAAAATGACTTCTCCCTTAGCACAAAGAAGGAAGAACTCTGGTCACTTCTGGGAGAACCTTTCTCCAAAGTCTCTCTCTAGTGAGAGCCCTGTAACTCTACTTGAACTATAAAAATGGATTTTTGTATTTTCAGTGAACTCTGTGAGTTTTGCTCCACATGAGTTAGGTTTAGTGCTGGCATGTGGGAGCTCGGATGGATCAATCTCTATTCTTACAAGTACAGGTGAGGAGTAGTTGTACTATAGTTTTTTGTGGGTGTTAACCCTTGACTGCATGTATGAGCCTGTGCCCAAGATCATTAACCCTTTCCTCCAAAGATACACCTTAATTGCATGGGCGAACAGTTTAGATCCAGATCAGCCAGCACATCTGTGGCATCTGATCAGGATCTAAACTGTTTGCTTTTTGATTCATTAGGTTATTTGTGAACAAAGTGCAACCACTGCAAATTCTGAACATGCCAGCTGATCTGGATCTACACTGGTTGCACATGTGTAAAAATGTGTATGTATGGAGGAAAGAGTTAAAATCAATCTGGAGACTAGTCTCAAATCTCAAGCATCTGATTGGCTGAAATGGCGACTGGAGATTTGAGACTGGTCTCCAATCTTAATTATATGATCTTGGGCCCTGTAATCAAATGGGTGACCAGTATATATCAAGATAGGTATGCAGATCCCTGCATTCTGTTCAGGATCTACAATGTTTACTTCTTCGTCAGAAATCAGGCCAGAGTTAAAATACTTTTTGTTTCCCCATCCCGACCCAAGCAGATTTATTATGGGTCGGTAGGTAGGTAAAATTTTTTTTTGTTTGAAATTTTTCAAATTAATGATCCACGTACATTTTCCCTTGGGTAATACCTTACTGTTGTTTAGTAAATTACAATATATAAATAGAACATGGTACCTGTTTACTGCTCTAATACTTACGTACTCGATTCGAAGTAAATTCATTTTCGTCTCCATGTTTTTCTTACCAAATAAAAAATTATCATTAATGTTTCATCGAGGAAATTTTTCGGGTCGCGCCAATTTTTTGGGTTGGTCGTTGATGGGGAAACAAATAATATTTTATTCTAGGCCTCATCTAATAAATTTAAAAGAAAACAGTATTGATACTGATCAGAATGCACAGGTGTTCGTGCTGTTCTGAATCTACACTAGATGTTTACTCCTTATATTCACATTTTATCACAGTGACATGTGGGACCAGTGCCCAAGGTTATAAAACTGAGCATGGAAACCAGTCTCAAATCTCAAGCATCTGATTGGCTGAAATGGCGACTTCAGCCAATCAGATGCTTGAGATTTGAGACTTGTTTCCATGCTCAGTTTTATAACCTTGGAACCAGTGTAGATCCAGAACAGCCGGCCTGTGTTGTCTGATCAGGTCTTACACTGTTCACATTTTGGTAAGAAATAAGCTTATAAATAAAAAAGCCAACCATGCAAATGACACAGATGCACCTGATGATAAGTATCTACACTGTTCGTCTGTGCCATAAAGGTCTGTATATGGAGGAGAAGGCTAGAAAGAACAATGGATATTAACCAGTTTAAAGTATTAATACTCATGGTAAATTCCATTGAAAATAGTTAGCAGTTCAGAACCTTGCTATAAAATAACTATTCAGAAAGTTATTTTCACAGATGTCCATTGGCACTGCATTATATGTTCTGTTTGTATTACAGGTGATGGTACTTGGGATGCCAAAAAAATAAAGAATGCCCACACAGTAAGTACAGTACACTCAGCGCGGATTTATTTTTTTCCGCTCATCCCCGCGATTTTTTTCATCGCGGACTGAGTAATTTTCGCCCCCCGCAATACGCGGACTTCCACTCGTCACCGTGATCGTGTAAATTCATCACGGTGATAAGCGGATGCCTCTAGGCAATCATTTACCGCCGCGATGTCGCGGAGGATCCGCCGAGGTAAATCGCGCGAACGTGGTTGCATTTTCACGAACGACAAAGTAAAATAATTATTATTTACCGAACGCTATGGGTATGGTATATTCCATCATTTAAAATATATCCGAATCTTTAATTTATCCCTTTTATCAGATTCCAGTAATTATTGCATCACACAAGCTAAAAATGACACGCGCACACTACCAGGTAGATCAAACGTTTTTATAGTAAAGCCGAAATAAACACGGATGGTTGTTTCGAGCCGACGTCGTCTTTTGAAGTCAAACGTTTTAGATCAAACGTTTTTATAGTAAAGCCGAAATAAACACGATTGGATGTTTCGAGCCGACGACGTCTTTTGAAGTCGCGTTTGATGTTCGGCGGTATCGATTTTTTGCCTCCATACCAAATACACAGCATGGTCATGTTTTTTGTAAGGGATACATGCGAGTTTTATAAGTTAACGGCTGTTTTTCAAATTATGCGGTTTATAAATGTAATAATTAAAGATAAATGGAATAAAATGCGGATTTCGTAAGAACCGACATCACCATCAAGGTAATTATTTTAACTTATTTAAATCATGCAAACTGGCTTTTACCAGTGTTTTACGTTTAATGGAAAAAGTGAGGTCCACAAGTCGATTGCGTTTTATTTAATTACACGTTATATCAGATTGAGTACTTCAAGAAAAACGTGTATCGGTAAAATCACAGCGACCGTAATGTGTGAAAAACTCTGAAAGCCAGATGACATGTTTAAGATTCCCTTGGTAAAATCAGTGTCACCCTTAATTGGCAGCTTGGTCTCACCTGCCAAAGAGGGTATGTCACTTGACTAAGGTGTGAAAACTGAAAGCATGATGCCATGTTTGAGATTCTTATGGAATGTTTGACAAGATATTGAGATGACACGGTCGACTCAAATTTTATTTAAAACTCGCACATTTTGGTCAGAAGTCATTCCCGCGTAATTTCATGTAAATTAAATAAATCGGTGCATCAATGTGCGTCCGAGTTGGTTCGCGGAACGTCACCGGGAATCCCCCGCGATGTCGCGCTGATAAATTTTTATTACCCCCTGCAAAGCTGTGTCCGCGCCGATACGCGGACAAAATGATAATCCTGGTGGAATCGCGTGACCTCCAAGAGCTTGGCCGCGGTGATTTTCCCCCCAAACGAAATACCGTCCGCGGTGGTAGCGCGGAATCTGTTGAATCCGCGCTGCGTGTACTGTAATTGGGTGTAATTTATCTCCATATATTGCGGAATATTATTTGGGTGTAATTAATAACCATATATATGTACTATGAAATATTATTTGGGTGTAAATAATAACCATATACTAAGAAATTGCAATCACCATATTGAAGTAATGGTAATCCAATATTTTAAGTAATTGGCAGGGATTTCAACAGTTTTTGAAAACCGGATGTCAACTGACCCATTTTTGGTATTTTCAAGGGGTCATAATCAGATGGTCACTAGCGATATGTTGTTTTCAGTGAACTTCACTACTGATAAAATTGCTTTAACTTCATTTTAACTTATATACATGGTTCAAATAAACATTAACTTCATATTTTAAATGCAAAAGACGCAATATCTTTCTATATTCTAGAAAATTTTGATTTCTGTTCCTCAATTCTCCTGCATCAAAATGACCCCAAGCTCAGAATTAGGTGGAGTCAGAAGTGGAAAACTTCGAATTTGCTTGCATCAAAATGCAAGAATCTGCATCAATTGAAATCGCTGATTGGAAATAATTTTTAATTGTAATGAACTGTTCAGTGACAAGACTGGGTAGTGTAGACAATGAAATTGCCGTATATATGATGGTTACCTTGTATAATATACATGTACTACTCAAAATTTGATAAGGATTACTTAACCCTTTCCTGGATATATACGCATTTTTACGCGTGTGCAAACAGTGTACATCCAGATCAGCCGGCACATCCGTGCCGTCTGATCAGGATCTGCACTGGTCGCATTTTGGTCAGAAATAACATAATGAATCAATAAGCGAACAGTTTAGATCCTGTTCGCCCTAGCAATAAAGGTGTGTCTGTACGGGAAAGGGATTGTCTTTATTCCTTAAACAAGGTTTAAACGATAAAATATTTTTTCTGTGTTTCTGAAAATATGTTCATTTGACATCAGCTTTATGCCAAAAATGAATAAGCCGTCAAACTTTTGAAGTGGAACAGCGCTTGAAACTTCGTAGGGGTAATAATTCGGGATAAAACGGAAAGCGATCCCTATCAAATTTTGAATAGTATATATACATTTGTCAATCTTTAACATTTTACTCTGTCAGTGCAACTATTTCTGGTTTACAGATGGTGCTGTGTTGGGTCTACACGTAATTTTTTTTCATGTTCCTAGGACAACTTTAGGAGTTTTTATAATTTTTTTTGAAAATGAGCATCATATCTGAAAATTGAGAACAAATCAATATTGTTTGAATGAGTGACACTTCTTGCGATAATTTTACAGTAAAACCCCTCATTAAGACCACCGCAATAAAAAAGACCACTAAACTAATGTCCGTTTAACCCTTTCCTGGATATATACGCATTTTTACGCGTGTGCGACCAGTGTAGATCCAGATCAGCCGGCACATCCGTGCAGATCTGACGGCACGGATGTGCCGGCTGATCTGGATCTAAACTGTTCGCCCTGGCAATAAAGGTGTATCTGTACAGGAATGGGTTAAACAGTTTTGCATTATTTTCTATCCCAGAATTAAGACCACCCTACTATTATGACTATATTTGTCTAGCCCCAGTAGTGGTCTCAAAAAAGAGCCAACCTGAGTTTAGATGTTCTATAAATACCAGCTGTGTACAGCTTATACTGAGAAGTGTTTTGTATATTCAGATAGGGTGTAATGCAGTGAGTTGGGCCCCAGCATTGTCCCCTAATTCATTGTTTGAACAGTCCGGTCGACCATCCTTAGTGAAGAAGCTCGTATCTGGAGGATGTGATAACCTGGTGAAAATCTGGAGGTAAATCACAATTCTTTTTATATAGAGGCCAGCTACATAAAAAGATGTTTATTTTGTATTTCCATGTGTACACCACATGCCAAATTTAATTTTAGTATTTCTAGATTGGTATGATATCCAGGATTTCTACTGGTCTCTACTTTCCATACTTTTTTATCCAAACCCTACTGTGCCCTACTTTAAAAATCAAAACACTACTTACATGTATGCCCTAGTAAATTATAATAAAAAAAAGTTGAAAATTAATTGTGTTAAATCAGAACAACAAAGAAAATTAATTGTGTTAAATCAGAACAACTGTTTGTGCTTTGACTAAACATGATGTTTGATATTTCACGTGTTTAGAGAGGAGGATGGGGAATGGATAGAGGACCAGAAACTTGAGGGTCACAGCGACTGGGTCAGGGACGTTGCCTGGGCACCATCTATAGGTCTACCCAAGAGTATCATTGCTAGTTGTTCTCAGGTACTAGGCTCTAAATCAAATCTTACCTTCTGTTTTTTCTGCCATTTTCAAAAAGTCTTTTAAGAAATCAGGTTTTTCAGAATTTATTGAAAATTAACAAAGCCACTGCAAAAATGTTCTTCAAAACCTGCAGTATTGATCAGAATTGCCATTTCTCCCTGTACTTGGTGTTTAGGGTCTTACAAAGTTATGGTAAAATCTCTTATACACTGCTGGGTTCAAGTCTGTCCGTAAAAGACTATTTGCAAACTTATAATATATAAATACAAGAACTCCTTGTTTGTTAACCCTTTCTTCCATAGACACACCTTTATTGCGTGGGCGAACAGGGTATATATAGATCAGCCGGCACATCTGTGCCATCTAATCAGGATCTGCAGTGTGCGCTGTTTTATTTGTTAGGTTATTTCTGACCAAAATGCGACCAGTGCAGATTCTGATCAGACAGTATAAGTGTACACTGGTCGCGTGAAAATGCATATATATGGAGGAAAGATTTAACCCTTTTCTCCAAATATAATGTATTTATCATGTGTGTAGATCCAGATCAGCTGGCACATCCATGTAAGACATAAACAATCACAGCCATTTCAGAAGATGTTTTAAACCCAAGAAATGGATTGTTGACTATTGTTGTAGCTTAGGTTAACAATGACTTTTCAAGGGTAAAAAATATCCACTGTTGCTCTTGCTGGACTGTTTTATTAAATGAACTTTACCAAAGCAGTAAAGATAAATGTCTCAATGTATAGTTACACAGAAGCTCTGATTATCAAGTGATAATGTTACACAGCTCAACATAGAATTTTATGTTTAGAACGTTTACATTATTTTATAGTGCTGTGGTATTAATTGTATTCTTCAGTTGTTAAATTTTCACTTGTAAAAAGTGTAAGAAATAAAACCAGTTGAATATCTAATGTTAGGAGGATTATTAAATTGCTAGAATTTATTTCCACATGACAATATTATTTATGTAATCTGCACAAAATTTGATGCCCACAAAATTTAATGACGCCACAAGAAATGTTTATTTTACAGGATTGTCGTGTAATCATCTGGACTAACGACGGCTCGAGTAACAACTGGTCATCTACTGTGTTAAACAAATTCAAAGACGTAGTTTGGCATTTAAGCTGGTCGATTACAGGAAACATCCTGGCTGTCTCAGGGGGAGATAATAAGGTATGTCACAACATTTTATGGGATAATGGTGTTTTACATTGGCAAAGAGCGTAGGTCAAGATCAGTCGGCATATCTCTGCTGTCTGATCTGGATCTGCAATGTTAACTTTATGATTCATTAGGTTAAGAAGAAAACAGTGTTGATCCTGATCAGATGGCACTGATGTGCAAAATTCAACCTCTTTTACCCAATTTTCATGCTTCATTGCCAATGTCAGACTTATGTGGGGTAAAAAGTGAAAATTTCAATTTGCTTTCATCAAAATGTAAGAATCTGCAAAATAAAGTTGCCTTATTGTTCAATAGGACTGCCCAAAAGTAAGACAATACTGCATAAGAGTTTGAGGATGAGGATGTGGGAGATACTGTGGTATTTCAACAACTTGCCTCAACATGGTTGTCCATAAATCTGTTTTTTTTTTGTTAATCTGTTATGATCATGTAGTTTTTTTTATAGGTTTCTTGAAACAAGAGACATTTCCAACTTTTCCAACTTGTCCTGCCAACTGGTGAAATGTGACTGATCCCACAAACTGCTGCAATGTGCACTTTTGTTTAAATGTCTTTTTATGGTGACAAGTTCTATGATACAATTTGTTGAATGGCTGTCAAAAGAAGAAATGTTCTACAAAAAAATTGTCGATTTCTAAATGACAAATTGTGATTGTGCCTTGCATAATTTTGGTATGTAGTGAAACAGGGGTAAATCAACAATCTTACATTTTCATAGTATACCAGAATTGAGCAATGAAGCAACAAGGATTTATTAATGAAACAAATAATTGTTGTTATTGTTTTTTCAGGTTAGCCTCTGGAAGGAAAATTTGGATCAGTGGGTGTGTATCAGTGACCTGAAGAAAGGTCAAGGTCAAGTCACAAATGACCAATCACAATCCAGGAACTTATGATCATGTGATCATCTTAATGACCAATCAAAAGATAAAAATATGAGTTTTAGTGGAAGTGCTGACACATTTTGATGCAAGTTAAAATCTACCACAAGTGCAATTAACTCTAAATATGACAGAATATAAGCTTAGACAGATGGAAAGTGGTTTCTAAGGACTGGAATAAAGTGATTCATACTTGATCTTTGCTGTCGGACACTGGTAGAGGAAAACTTTCTCTGTATTTTTTGTGTTATAAATGTGCAATCAAATTGGAAAGAAATAAAAATAAAGACAAATTGAATCTTTGACCACCATAAATAAGACTGGCAATTGAAAAGGAAAGATGTATTTTGTTCTTTTGAATTTACCACAACATCTTCAAAAATACATTTTAAGTTGTGTGTACCAGTCAATTGGAGGGTCTGGAAATAATCCAAAAATACAAATAGTAACCAGTTTTAGATTTGAAGGTTCTCTCTAGTTTAATCAGAGATTGTGCTCAATTTTAGATTATCTGGTCTCAAGATCATAAAACACTTTGATAAAAAAATAAACATTGAAAATAAAAATGGTATTCCCGTTTTAAACCAGGGAAAATACCAATTTTATTTCACTGAAGAAACTGTAAAAAGAATCTGAAATGAAGAGAAATGTATTTTTTCAAAAATAAGTTCTAAAAATCATTTACTTATGTATCTGTTGGTTCTATGATGCCCTAAAAGTCATAATAACTCTGAATGTTAAAGATATATCAGGGAATATAGAATCATTTTGTACTGTTTAACTTTATTCGTGTTGGTCTAAGTATTTTCAATATAGGAATAATGTTTGTTCCATGTGTTAACACATTAACCCATGGCAAAGGGATGTTATTCCATAGGCAAACACTGTAGATCCAAATCAGTTGACATCCATGCCATCTGATCTGAATCTACTCTGTTCACTTTTGATTCGTTCAGTTATGTCTGACCAATAGGTAACCAGAGTAGGTCCAGATCAGACAATACTGATGTGGTACACTGGTCACAAACATGATAAAACCCATTTATGTGGGGTTAAATAAATTTTGATTGTTCAAGTTCATTTTTAACCATGTGACCATTTCATTATGGCTGATGTTTCCATAACTAGGTTATGCATGCACATTTGTTTCATGTTTTCGAACTGTACCATGAAGTTTCTATTGTACAAGATTAAAAAAAAATAAAGAAAATGAAAGAAACTGTTTGTCCAGGTTTTTCTCAATCAGCTACAGTTTGTAATCTGTGATCATTATATTTCCCGCAGATTTTTATTAATCAAGTATTTTGTGCTGGACTGCATGTGCAAGCTGTCAACCAGGTCATCACCCAAATATAGGAAAAATACAAGAATATTTTTGCAACAAATATAGGAGTTTTTGGATGATTTTGAGGCAAAATATATGGGGTTTGGAACTGAAAATAGTTTTATTTAATAGCACTTATACAAATGATACAAATGATTTCCACCTGTGCTTTCGCTCATTTTGTCATGTTCTCATTTCGGTTGTGGAGTGAATTTTTACCTCGCCTGTTCTATACAAAAGCAATAATTTTCAAAAGCCAAAGCCTTCTTGGGAATAGATGGACATTATACCTTTCAGGCTCATTAAGTTTAACATTAATTTAACTAAATTTATCCATTAAGTGGTTCTATAAACAAAAATAATTTTAGGAAACTATGCAAATATTTTGCAGATTATCCTAATAAAACATTCTTAAGTTATCTCAATTTATTGAACAAATAGTTGTTGCAAATTATTATTTGTTTTTATTACCTCCCTTTATATGACTTTTGCCTTTGTTTTTGTTCGGTAAGCCTTAATACAAAGAACACTGCTACACAGTTAGAAAATTTGATAAAAACTTAGTGAAATGCCACCTGCCAAGATTTCACCAATCTATAAGTTGAGTTTGTCCTTGAAAAATCCAGCAAAAATGAAAAAGTCAAAAGCAGTATCAAAGCAATATTTTACTCTCGTCATTAATCAGCAAAAGATTACTAAAAAATATAGGCATATATTGAAAAAAAATATAGGAGAAATATAGGAATATAGGAATTTTATCAGCATATACGATTCTGATCCAAAATATAGGAGAAATATAGGAATATAGGAATCGGTTGACAGTAACTGATGCAATGAAGCGACCAAGTCCATTTACAGTTATGGTTATAACAGTTATATAAAGAATATTCTGGAGTGCCAGGTAAATACTTATGAGCAGTATTTCTGTAAACTATATCAAATATGCTTCTTTAAAGTCAAAATCAAACAAGAAATAGTCCTTCACTTTTTTAATCTTTTCAATCATCTCTTCAACCATACAAATACACAATGTTATCCCTTTCCTCCATAAATTCGCATTTTTATGCATGTGCGACCAGTGTAGATACAGATCAGCCATTACATCCATGCCATCAGATTAGGATCTGCACTGTTAGCTTTTCGTTCAGATATTCCCTAATAATCAACTAGATGGGTGTTCAGTTGAACACTTGTGTCGCCCTCTGGTACAATGTCGGAAAAAAACAGCAAGTTCAAAAAGGGGCATAACTCCATCTTGACTGAAACAACATCTCATCATCAGGAGTGTGTTGTCTTGAGCAATATAATTTGGAAGTTTCATGAAGAAATATTGAGAAATGGCAAAGTTATAGCCAACATTAAGTTTTCATGTAAAAATCCAAGTACAAAAAAGGGGCATAACTCAAACAAATATGACCTTGACCTAAAGAATTAGGCATCATCATGAGAATGTTGTCATAAGCAATATAATTTGAAAGTTTCATGAAGAAGTATAGAGAAATGGCAAAGTTATAGCCAATGTTAAGTTTTCATGTCAAAATCCAAGTACAAAAAGGGGCATAACTGCAACAAATATGATCTTGACCTAAAGATTTTGGCATCATTATGAGTGTGTTGTCATAAGCAATATAATTTGAAAGTTTCATGAAGAAATATTGAGAAATGGCAACGTTCTAGCCAAGATTAAGTTTTCATGACAAAATATAAGTATGAAAAGGGGCATAACTTTGTGGCATGTGACCTTGACCTAACGATTTTGGTCATGAAGACCGTGTTGTTGTAAGCAATATATTTTAAAAGTTTATGAAAAAATGTTAAGAAATGGCAGTTATAGCCAACGTTAAGTTTTCGTGACAAAAAAGGGGCATAACTCCATCAAATGTGACCTTGACATAAAGCATTTGGCATCATCATGACCGTGTTGTCATAAGCAGTATAATTTTAAAGTTTGATGAAGAAATATTAAGAAATGGCAAAGTTATAGCCAACGTTAAGTTTTTGTGACAAAAAAGGGGCATAACTCCATCAAATGTGACCTTGATCTAAAGAATTTGGGCATCATCATGACCGTGTTGTCATAAGCAGTATGATTTGAAAGTTTGATGAAGAAGTATTAAGAAATGGCAAAGTTATAGCCAATGTTAAGTTTTCGTGACAAAAAAGGGGCAGAACTCCATCAAATGTGACCTTGACCTAAAGAATTTGGCATCATCATGACCATGTTGTCATAAGCAGTATAATTTGAAAGTTTGATGAAGAAATATTAAGAAATGGCAAAGTTAAAGCCAACGTTAAGTTTTCGTGACGGACGGACGGACAAAGTAATCCCTATGTATTGCCATTTCTTCGAAAGGGCGACACAAAAAGCGAACAGTTTAGATTCTGATCAGATGGCAAGGATGTGCCGGCTGATCTGGATCTACACTGTTTGCCAACGGCATAAAGATGTACATTTGGAGGAATAGGTTAAAGTAGATTAATTAATATTCATGTGGTACTCTTGTTCATGAGTTTGTCAATAAGTTTTGTCCAGGAATTTAGAATTACCATAAAATATAGAATCAAGCGTAGACCTTTTTTAGAATATTGAATACAAAGATTTTATGAACCCACGGAAATATAATGCCCCACTCATATAAAATCATTCACAGTTAATGAGAAATTTTTAGGTTTTTTTTCCCTAATTGACAGATTGTCCAAAGTTTATGGCTTCTTAATCCAACAAGTAGTCCCCATTTTGCCTGTTCTGGCAGACTGCCAAGTGTTGGCCTTACAGCAATAAAGCTGTAGAAACAGACAACATGCTTCCAAATCTGAGCTCAAAAAACTTTCTCAGCCGTAAATGCCATAGATACATTTAATGCATGTGCGACCAGTGAAGATCCAGATCAGCCAGTCATTCATGCTATCTGATCTGGATCTGCATTGGTCGCATCTTGGTCACAAATAGGCTAATTACTTGTAAATAGTCCAGCGGATGTTCCTACTCGGGCTAGTCAGACAATGGCTGACACTAAATAGTCCCAATTTTTTTGCCTTTTGGGGGCATTAAATGGCTAGTATGGCCTGAAAGGAACATGTTAAGTAAATGAGATGCTTTTACTGACACACTGATAGCAAATTTATGTTTGGAAATGCAGTATATGAAAAAAGGCCCTGGTTTTAGGACGGCATATGTAAAACAGTTTTGAAGTTCACACAGAAGTGAAAAAACAGACCACCGGTTTCAAGGTGTCAAATCTCTGTTAATTGATACATGACCCCTACTTTTCTTGCTGGAAATGGACAGTAGAAACAATGAGCTTTAAAAGCATGTAAGTTAGCCCTTATTAAAATGGTACCAGCTATGATTGCCAGCCTTTTGAAACATGTCATGTTTACTATAGTTTATATAGGGAAGTCTATTTACAGTTCTTACACCTATAAGAAGTACAAGTGGAGGGCAGCATTTGAATATTTATATTGTCTGCAATGTTATTTTCCACTAAAATTGTGTGCTGACCAATTTCAAGCAAATTTGAAAGTCAAAAATCAGTATAACTGTGTTACAGGAGGCAAACTTAGGTTTTAATTAGGTTTGGGGTCATTTTTAACTGTTTTTGCCTTAAAAATGCCACAATTGATACCCTGTGTGGCCCATTTTGCATGTGTCAGCTCAAAAAGTGAGTCGCTTTTATTAGTTGAAATGTTTTACTATTATTCATAACCATATTTTTGAGAAATTTGATGTTTTTCAATTTTTATTAGCAAGAAATGAATTCTTAGGTTTAGCCGCTTGGCCGCAAATGCGTACCAGAATAGGTGGTGTTGGAAAATTCCTCATATTGAGTTCATTTTTGCTAACTGAAAGCTGAAACTTGGTAGATATATTGCAAACATCATATTATTGAATAAAAACAGAAAATATAAGATATTGAAAAACACAAGTTTTCTTATAGGCTAATTACTTGTAAATCGTCCAGCGGATGTTCCTACTCGGGCTAGTCAGACAATGGCTGACACTAAATAGTCCCAATTTTTTTGCCTTTTGGGGGCATTAAATGGCTAGTATGGCCTGAAAGGAACATGTTTAGTAAACGAGATGCTTTTACTGACACACTGATAGCAAATTTATGTTTGGAAATGCAGTATATGAAAAAAGGCCCTGGTTTTAGGACGGCATATGTAAAACAGTTTTGTAGTTTACACAGAAGTGAAAAAAACAGACCACCGGTTTCAAGGTGTCAAATCTCTGTTAATTGATACATGACCCCTACTTTTCTTGCTGGAAATGGACAGTAGAAACAATGAGCTTTAAAAGCATGTTAGTTAGCCCTTATTAAAATGGTACCAGCTATGATTGCCAGCCTTTTGAAACATGTCATGTTTACTATAGTTTATATAGGGAAGTCTATTTACAGTTCTTACACCTATAAGAAGTACAAGTGGAGGGCAGCATTTGAATATTTATATTGTCTGCAATGTTATTTTCCACTAAAATTGTGTGCTGACCAATTTCAAGCAAATTTGAAAGTCAAAAATCAGTATAACTGTGTTACAGGAGGCAAACTTAGGTTTTAATTAGGTTTGGGGTCATTTTTAACTGTTTTTGCCTTAAAAATGCCACAATTGATACCCTGTGTGGCCCATTTTGCATGTGTCAGCTCAAAAAGTGAGTCGCTTTTATTAGTTGAAATGTTTTACTATTATTCATAACCATATTTTTGAGAAATTTGATGTTTTTCAATTTTTATTAGCAAGAAATGAATTCTTAGGTTTAGCCGCTTGGCCGCAAATGCGTACCAGAATAGGTGGTGTTGGAAAATTCCTCATATTGAGTTCATTTTTGCTAACTGAAAGCTGAAACTTGGTAGATATATTGCAAACATCATATTATTGAATAAAAACAGAAAATATAAGATATTGAAAAACACAAGTTTTCTTATAACTAAATTAATCTAAAAACAAACAGTGTAGATTCTCATCACATGGTGTATTTATGGAGTTAATGGTTAAGTCAAGGTTTAACAACATACATGTAATTTTTTGTCATCATGAACAAGTTTTAAAAACTATACTAAAACAAATGCATTAACATTTTACCTAAAAACAACATTTATTCATTAAGAACTGTTCAAATAACCCCTTGAACATAAAATACATGTAGTAAAATATTTACTGTATAAATTAAATCTTAACAAATGCAATTTCTTCACACTTAAAAGTTAATACTTTACTACATTATGTAAGAGTTTGCAACCAATGTAGATCCAGATCAGCTGGTTTATCCATGGGATAACAGCCGTATCCTTTGAGGAATAAAGAAATAAATACATTTGCCACACCAATCTACTCTTCCTACAGAAACTCTCACTTCCTCGTCCATTGTTCCCCAACTCTCACATTCAGCCACACTTATATTCAAACATTGCACAAATATTTATTGCTACCAGGCTTGCAATCCAAGCTCAAACTCTTCAACCTGTTAAGCCATGTTGGCTGTGGTAACGGCTAGTACACTGTTCTACTCAAAATAGTTGCTTTTAAGTACAGTAGTTATTGAAGTTAGTTTGCCTTTTCCAACTATTTCAGTTGACTCACAGTGAATGCACTGTAATTAACGTACCCAATGAAACAATTCATGTTAAATAATCATTTCTTCTTGGGAAAATTAAATCCAAATGCAAGATCCAAATCCTTCCATAGTTCAGTTATCTGTATTGGACGGTCTAACTAATCTGAAACATGTTTTCACAAACAGATCCAGTCAGATTTTGCCTTCACATTGTAGAGTTCTGAGGTTCCTCAGAACTTGTTAGACATCATCTATCAACGAGGTTAAACTCCTTCAGTTTGTTGTTAAAGAAGCGTTCCATGGTGTTGGCACATTTGTAGTACTCTGTCTCAGGTTTGTTATATGACCGGCAGTTGGTGAATATTCTGGTCATGTCTGCCATAAACAGTCGCTTGTGTACATAGTACCTGTTCTTCAACCTGTCCCCCATTGTTCGCAGATCTGTAAGATAAGAGTACAGTAAAACCCCTTATAAAGACCACCCAAATAATAAGACCACTAATTCAAAATCCCTTGTTACAGTTTTGCACTATTTTCAACTTTAAAATTAAGACTACCCCTCTATAAAGAGCACTAGAATTTAGTCCCAAGGTGGTCTTAACAAAGTTTCTCTGTAAACAAACACAATAGTTGGAACCTACATCATATCCTCATGCTTAGCTAGTTCGAACAAAATACCTATTAGGTACAGTAAAACCCCGCTATTGAGATCACTTGCAATATGAGCAGAGTCTTAAAACTGACAAATGGGAATTTTGAGATAAGAGTCTGGTTTCCATTCTCAGTTTTATAACTTTGGAGACCCACTGATGAAATTTGAGACTGGTCCACAATTTCACCATACGACCAGATTACAGCACCTCTTTACTGGTTTCCATAAACTTTTCATAAATAGTTAAACTTGGAAACTTAAATACTGTGGTAGCAGTAATATAACTGCAATCAAATTTCACACAAAAGATATAAATCAAATTCACATAATTTTATTATTCTTAAAAATTTAGTTATTCAATGGTATGATTTGGCTTTGGTTTGATTTCACACACTTGCTCTTGTGCAAACAAAATTAAGCCCCCACAAAACATTGTTATTGCAGAAGTATTCCTAGCCATTTCAGACATTATATGTACAGCATTTTCTGACACTTTATTGTTAAAACAGCCATTTATTTCAAAACACCTACCCATTGGGAATTTAATATAATCATAATAGTCAGGTGCTTCGTTCTTTTCCACTGGCTTCAAGAATGGCCATGCACTGGCATGTGTCTGAAAATAGGAAGTGAAGTCAGTAAACTGAGTCATCAGAAATACAGGAATTACCCTAAATATTTGGTCACCCTAATTTTGCATGAAATTATATAATCTGTGTATTCCTTATAAATTCCTTAATAATAATGTCCTGTCATATTTTAAGACATTACTGGCACATGCATACTAATCAAAGATACCAAAAAGTATTGGGACATGTATTAACAAATACAAATTTGGGCCCTTAATGATTTTTAAATGTCCCAAGACGTAGGGTTATTACGGTGCTTTTTTCACCAACATCATCCTATCAATTTTATGAAATAAACATTTGCATGTGATGGCAAAAACCCTTGACCCTTTAACTCCAGGGATACTGAAACAACTATAATCATATGGGCGACCAGTCTAGATCCAAATCCACCTTTGTGCCATCTGATCTGATTCTACACTGTTCATTTCTTGGTCAGAAACAACCTCATAAATCTAAAAGCAAACAGGTCCTTATCTCCTTATCAGACTGCCGGGATCTACACTGTCACAAATGGGATACAAGCCTTATTACATGTAGTAAAGCGTTAAAAGTAAGGTTAGATTCTGAAAAGGGGGACTAAAATGGGATATAATAATAAGCCATATCCCACATAATAAAGGGTAAAATGACTGCAGGTAAAACAAGGTAACTACTCACTTTGCATTGCTGTAGTATTGTTTTGAAGATGTTGTACAACTGATCAGAATCCATCACAGGCTCTTTCCTGAAAGCAACAAATTTATGAAAAAGAAATTAACTCTCTACTCTACTGTTATCCACGGGCAACCAGTGTAGATCCAGATCAGCTGCCACATCTGTTCTGTCTTATCAGGATCTACACTGTTCTTTTATTCATTAGAATAATTCTGACCAAGAAGTAGTGTAGATCCTGATCAGTGGCACAGTTGTGGTGGCTGATCTGGATCTACACTGTTTCCACATGTGATAAAACCCATATGTATAGAGTAAAAAGTAAATGTTGAAAAATATTTCTGTGCATCAAGTGGGCGTCAAACTTAAGTATGTCAAGCCCCCTTGGCTAAAACTATCTGGATTGTGGTTCGCATAAATCAGCAGTTCTGTGACAAAACTTTGTGTCCACAAACCGTCATTTACACTCATCTTGCCCTCCACTATGATAAAAGTCTTTCTTAGTTTTCATTTTGCATTTGTCCAGGGTAAAGCCACTCACAAACTATTGGAGTGCCCAGATTGTTTTTCTGGCCTTAATCAGCATGTACCTTTGACAACAAGTTGCTGTGATCATGCATGCTATCAATTGCTTTGTTGTCAAAGTGGCTGTTCCATCAGCCAATAAAAAGGCTGTGATATCACAAATTAACCAAAATATTTTTGGTAAGAATTAAAATGTTAAGGAGTGTAAATGTAAGAAATAAATCAATATTTGATCAGTCATTTCGATATGAGAAACATTGGAGTGTTTAAAGTGATGAGTAATTCTGCTTTTAGGAAGAAAACACTAAAACAATTTTCTTTTTTAATATGTATGTTGTCATAACATCAAAACGATGTCAGCGATGTGCACTCGAGTCACCTTACACACTTTTTCCAACACTTGTAAAAATGTGAAAAATCATTACTGGGTTGAAGCAATATAACCTTGACCTTGGATACTGACAATGAGATACACTTATGATGTCATAAAAAATGTGTGAATAATACAAGGAAAATATAATGCGCTGATTCAGGTCTGTCTATTATATGACGTAAAATACAAGGTGGAAGCGATGTCACTAAGCAGCCAAACAGCTTGATGCCGCATATATTAACATATTCTTTCTAACAAAGCCCAATGACCTTGCCCTTTGAAAATGAAAGTGTGATACACTTACAGGAGATCAGGTGGGGGTTTCCAGCCACAGTCTTGCAGACCAGGTATACTCTCTATCGGTATCTGTCTCACGCCATCCTTGAAACATGTCAGACCTGGGTACACCTTTGTGAACTTCTCTTGTTTCTGTTCAATGATCCGCTTCACAATCTGAAAACCAAGGGAGATAATAACATTCAAAAGTATACAATTTAACCCTTTTTCTCCATAGACACACCTTTACAGTGTTTAAATACAGAACTTGTAAGTAATGATACTGAAACTGGAATACTAATATTTATGACAAATATCTGTTGAGACTTCTGTTAGGCGAGGTTTACAACCAAACAACATAATTTTCTACCAGGACCAAAGGGTTATGCATCAAGGTACAATTTAGTTGGGGAGAAGATGTGTCAGCTGCAGACTAGCTCAGTTCAGAGAACACATACCAAGTAAGCAAGGGGTTTCTAGTTAGATACCTGGTCTGGCTGCAAATATTTCTCTTCCTGTTACATAATGGTCTACTAAATAAGGTTGAAACTGTCATAGTTGTGCAAAATCTGTGCCTTTACCGTCAGTATAAGAAAGATTTATATTGTTTATGTGGAAAGATGATGAAAATTCTCTGATTAACTAAAATTAACCCTTACTCCTTGGATACGGACTTCTTTGTGAAACCAGTGTAGATCCAGATCAGCTTGAACAGAAAAGCAGTTTGCTCAGGATCTACACTGTTCATGGTTAGATTCATTAAATAATTTCTTATCATATGCCAACAGGGTAGATCCTGATCAGACTACAGAGCTGTTCAGGCTGATCTGGATCTAAAGTGGTTGAACATAAAAGCTGTATCCATGAAAAAAACGGTCAAGCACCTATTAAGTGCTTATTCGTATCTCTTTGACTAAAACCCCATGGCTAATGTGCTTATTCGTATCTCTCTGACTGAAACCGCATGGCTAATGTGCTTATTCGTATCTCTCTGACTGAAACCCCATGGCTAATGTGCTTATTCGTATCTCTTTTGACTGAAACCGCATGGCTAATGTGCTTATTCGTATCTGTTTGACTGAAACCACATGGCTACTGTGCTTATTCGTATCTCTTTGACATTCAAAAGCATGAAGACGTTTATAAATAATCGCAGAATATCAGGTGCACAATATACAGTTACCTCTTTCTGTTTACGGATAGTTTTGGAGAATTCTGTGTAACAGATTCTGGGGTTGAGTTCACAGCCCATCAGCGTAGCTCCCTCATAGTCCTTTATATACCCCAGGTATGCTGACTTGGCTAGCTTTATATCTTTGGAGAAACCCTGTTTTAAAAAGTAATATATAAGCTACATCATATGAAATTGTCTTTGGTGATATTATGACACTTTAGCTGTTACTATTTTTTAGGAATAAATCAACAATAATAAGTATTATTTATCTTATAAATAATTGTGATATGTTTTACAAAGTTTCGCATAATTATTAATTTGTTTTTCATATAATTGATAACAAATTGCATTATGTGTAAAACGTTATGACATCACTTTATTGGAACTGTATAATTGCCTGTTGGAAACATGTCTTGTGCACTTTTACATGACCTTTGACCCCTTAGTTTGACCTTGATCTTTGCGATGGGAATCTGGGGTTTGCGCTGGACAATCTCATTGAGGTTAAAATTTATGCGAAATATAAACAAGTCTGCTCAATGCATGGCAAAGATATGGCTCAGACAAATCCTGACAGACACTAACTGACTGATGGATGAATGGATGCACCCACTGGCACACAAACACGGAACTGCCAATGTGACAACTAAGTTGAGCTCACCACAAGCAGGCTCGACAATGATGTCATCTTCCCAAACACACACTTTCACATGGCATGGATCATTTTGTTAGTCAGAGAAGTTAGTCCATGAAAATAAATCCATCATCAACAAATCATAACAAACCGCTTGATCTCTAAACTCCTCCCGCTGGATATCTTAACTCCTCATGCTGGATATTGAACTACTTACATCTTACATTCATGCCATCTGATCTGGATGTACTGTTTGCTTCTTAATCAGAAATAATCTAATAAATCTAAAAGTGAACGGTGTACGAGGTACAGTCAGAAAGTTCCCGGACTGGTCCTTTTAAACAAATTATTGACGTCGGATCCTCATAAAATTTAGCATGCATGTATTTCTATTTAAATCTAATATCAACAGCTATGAAAAAGTAGGTTTGAACAAGTATTTGAATTTATTTTTTCACATTTAGCATGTCCACAACCATAATACGGAGCACTTCAGAATTTGCCTTATTTTGCAATGAGATGACTACATTCTTTTTGAAGTTTCTCAAAATAACAGCGCCAAAACGTCTTTATTTTTCCGCACGACATCAACGGAACGTTACTAGCAAACAATTACAAAATTTTAGCGTGATCGGCTGACGTATCGCCATTTTGTGAAGTATAATTTCTGCCGTGTAAAAATTCTGAAGCAAGAAAATGACAACGTTAATTGAACGTACGGAGCAGTGGACAGTAATTAAATTCTCTGCAATGTCTTGTATGACCCCTACTGATACTTGGAAATTCATGAAACAGAAGGATGGTATTATTAATTGTTCCAGGACTCTTGTGTTTGAGTGGCACAAATGTTTCCGGAAAGGTAGGGCGGATATTGAGGATAATGCGCGAACTGAAGGCCGGGAAATGATGCGCGCTAAGTCAAAAAGATTAAGGACGTCCTAGCAACTGATCGGCGCAATTCTCTAGATGATATTGCTTACACTGTCGGGCTGTGTCATGGAACTGTTTATAAAAAAGTGACCCAGGACTTGAATATGAATAAGGTATGTGCGCGCTGGGTTCCTCGTCTGCTGACAGATGAAATGAAAACAACCCTTGCAAACGTCATGTGAACGTCACAACGTCGCGGAAGTGCTCCGTAATGACACAGTGGGCTATTCTAATGGATCAGAAAACATGTTTATGTTTGTATATTTTACATATATTTATATGTTCTTGCAGTGTAATAGTTATATTTTTATGTCATATATTTAATTACTGAATCGTACGGAAAATAAAAAAGATATCATGACAGTCCTGGAACTTTTTGACTGTACCTCGTAGATCAACGCTGTTTGCCAATTGGAAAAGAGCCATATTCCGTGGAGAAAAGAGTTGAGACATTATTGAAACTGTAAAATCAAATGTCTGTAAAAACCAGTTATTACAGTTCAATATTACTGCCAGCATCATTAAATAATACATGTACAGCAGTATGAGTAGTAAAAGCCGCATTAAAAAATAAGGCCAGTCTTATTAAGAAACTTAGAGGGACAAGGGTAAAAATAACCGATGATTTAGTGGTGTGGCCACTTACCTGTTTCTTGAAATATCCAATAGCAAATTCGTCAGCAAATGTCAGGAAGTGAACAATGTTGTGCTTGATGTGATAGTCTTTCAAGTGGTTCATTAAATGTGTTCCATAACCCTGAAAAATATGACCCAAATGGTTATGAAAAAAATCTGCTTGAAATATTAACTTGTTTGATAAACTTTCTATTTAAACATGTATTATATCAATTCCGATTTTAAAACAACCTCCCAGACTATCCCATATGCAGTACACTGGATAGACAATGATTACATTCTCGATTTATCACTGCTTTGTGTCGTTTTCCTTGCATAACATCATTATTCTTATTTGATGTCTTTAACTGCTTGAGGTTCTGACTAAGCAAAGTACACAGTTTTAATGCTGTATAATGAAAATTTGTGTTAGAATTGAAATAATAAAAGCCGCCAGTGATATACCAAAGGACTTATCATCAGGTGTCCTTCATTACCTTGTAATATATACCCTTAAGCAATCTGAACTCCGCCACCAAGATAAATCATGTGATGTATCACTGACAACAATTATGATTTTACCTTGACTTGTTCGTTGGAAGTGACAGCACAGAAGACGATCTCTGTAAACCCCTGAGAAGGGAACATTCTAAAGCAGATACCACCTATCACATTGTTGTCCTTCACCAAAGCCAAACATTTGTGCTTCCTATAACAAGACACAGGTTTAAAGTACATGTACAACTCATTAATGTTAACATTTGTGCCAAATATAAACAAGATTGCTAAATGCATGTAAAAGTTATGGGCTGGACTAATCCATTGGACACGTGAACAGACAGATGAATTAATGCACACACATACACTAAACCACCAATGTGACAATTAGGTCGAGCTCACCACAAACAGACTAAACACATAACACAGTCCATTTATGTAATCCTCATTAGATAACCAAGTGATACCAGAGTTTGGCAGTCTCATTCTGATCAAGAACAAAGATGTGTTCGACATGCAGATGTACTACAGGGCTGAAAATTAGAGGGTTACTTGGGAGAAAGAGTCTCCTACAGACTGACCCCTTCACTAAATAGATACAGCTTTTATTGCATATAGGCTAACAGTTTAGAACTAGATCAGCTGGAACATCAAGGCCATCTGATCAGGATCTAAACTGTTTGCCTTTTTATTCATTAGGTTATTTCTGTCAAAGATGCAACCAGTGCAAATCCAGACCAGTGCCCAAGGTTATAAAACTGAGCATGGAAACCAGTCTCAAATATCAAGCATCTGATTGGCTGAAATGGCGACCAGTCGCCATTTCAGCCAATCAGATGCTTGAGATTTGAGACTGGTTTCCAAACTCAGCTTTATAACCTTCAGCTCTGATAGCTCAGATTTGGCAACTGATCTTGATCTACACTGGTTGCACAGGAGTAAAAAATGTGTACAATTGGAGAAAAGGGTTAAACAGCCTTGTTTTCATTTAAACTTTCAATGTGTGATCTATTTTCTTCAAGATTTCTTTGCAAGCCTCTGAAATGTGATCAAAAACTGAAATCCTAAATGGTATCACTACTTAACTTTTAGTGTGCTCATTTTTGAGGGCCATTTTAATCTTATTGTAAATAAATGTTTTGGTGAATCAATATTAATGATAAAACTATTAAACATAAATTATAACTTGTAAACTATTTTAGCAATATTTGTGTTAATGAATGAAAAAGAATGACTTAAAATACAACCGTTGGTAAAACTTCTTCTTGTCTTGATAACTGAAGTAAATCTCTGAATGAACTAGATATATCTCAAGCTTTGACCCCTAGAGACAGCTAGGCAGAAAATATGTTTTCTTGATTTAGGACATTAAATATAAACTCACGGATCAAACACCAGCCGGGTAATGTACTCCTTAGGCATTCTGGGTAGCTGATGAGAAAACACGTTCTGCATACCTGCAGTGGAATAGTTATTGGCATAATAAGCAAAGAATTATCAACCTCTTTATGCAAATCAACAAATTTATATAATGATTTCTATGTTATTTCA